>MDKI01040385.1:0-64759 GCA_005239505.1 Nicotiana paniculata
TATTTTTATTGTTCGGATATTTAAATCAACTTCTACTACAAATAAAATAGCAAATACTTTTGAGATATTATAATTTCTAAATCTTGTACCGATTAAAAATTACATAATTAGATTCTTTTTAAATAGTTTAGCTTTTGAATCTTGTACTAATTTTTAATTACTGAAAATATAGCAAAATCGTTCTATGATATAATATGATTAAAGTTAAATTGGTAATTAAAATACAAACTTGAAGCAATAAGAAAGAAATATTAGAAGCTAAACATATTGATGAGTTGCCATTAATTATTTTCTTTTATTTGAAATTAAAACTTATAATTCTAATTTGAAAATAAAGAAAAAAAAATAATTTTGTTTTACGTATAACACAAAATAACAACTATTAAAAGTATTTGTTATTTTTTTAAAGAAATGATAAATGGCTTCTCTATTAAAGTATTTATATCTAAATACTTAAACCAAATAATGAAAAGAAACAAAAAATGAAAAAGAAATAGGAAAATATAAAAAAGTTGGTGTAGGGGTTTGAACCTTGTACCTCAAGGACAAAACCCTCTTTACACATCTACCTTTCAACTAGTAGGCCAATCAGCCTTGTACTGCTTTTAGTATATAGCGCCGGGTATAGTCGCGTTATACCTGTCTATCAGAAAAAAAGTATATAACGCCACACTATGTGGCGCTATACATTAACAGCACAGTTACCGTTAGTGTATAGTGCCACATAGTGTGACGTTATACATATTTCGATACTCTTTTTTTTGGACTTATTTTCGTTCTCTTTATCCAATTTAGCCACAATTGGGTTCCGTACTCCCCAGCCACATAGAATCGATCATTTTGCACGCAAATTTTGGTAGACGATTCAATCAACTATATGAATAAATGAATTTAAAATTGAATATACATACTGCTAATCATCACATGAATGACAAAGTCTTATCAATACAAATCCACATTTGTACTTGATTTCAAATAGCTTTCGTGAAAGTGGCTTTCCCTGAATCGCATACATTCAACTTTACAGGGAAACAATTAGGCATTACTTAATGGATAAACAAAAATTAGAATTAGCTTAAACCTGTGAGATCACTTCAAGTGCGAATCATTGTTTTAGGAGATGAATTACTATCAATGTAACGACCCGATTGATCGATTTACTTTTAGATCCTCGTTTCTCTAATTAAGACTCTTCGTATGTGCTTCTACTATTTTATAACTTGCGGCGATGGTTAGTTTGGGTATGAAAGGGTTCAAGTTAAAATCGAAACACTTAGTTCCTTAACAGTAGCCTATAGTGGTTAAATTTGACTTTAGTCAACGTTTTGAGTAAACAATCTCGAAATCAGGAATTGATGGTCCCAATAGATTTATATGGTGATTTTGGACTTGGGTGTGTGTTCGAATCAGGGTTTGGATGATCCAGGATTGTTTCGGTGCTTAATATTGAAAGTTGGCGCATTGAAGGTTTTCCAAATTCTTTAAGTTTGATTTGGAGTAGGCTTTGGGATTATCGAGGTCTGTTTGGGATTCTGAGCCTGGGAGTAGTTTGTATGGTGATTTATGACTTGCATGCAAAATTTGGCGTCAGTCCGAGTTGATTTGATAGGAATCGGACACGCGGAAGTGTTTTTAGAAGTTTCTGAGTTTCATGATTTGATTCATGCATTTTGGCGTCCGATTCATGATTCTAGATGTTATTTTGGCATTTTGATCACACGAGCGAGTTCATATGATGTTTTTAGACTTGTGTGGACGTTTGGTGTGGATCCCCGAAGGCTCAGGTGAGTTTCGGACGCGTTCAGATGGGTGGAAGGACTTCAGTTTTTCTGGTTTTTTTGATGGTGCCTCAGGTATCACAAATGTGAGGTTTTGCTCGCATTTGCGAACCTCACATTCGTAATTGTAATGAAGCCTGGGTGAGGCATGACTGGCATTTGCGAGATTTTCCTTCGCTTTTGCGATTAGCACCACTTCGCATTTGCGAAGCTTTTGGCCGCAAATGTGACCTGGACAGAAATGATCAGACTTCGCAATTGCGATGCTTCTGTCGCATTTGCGAACCAGATATGCGACATCTTCGACTGGTGGAAGGGATTTTATGACGAGACTTGGACCTTTTCCCTCACTTTTTCAATTAATCTTGGGAGATTTTGAGAGCACTTTAGAGGGGGATTCTCATAAACATTCTAAGGTAAGTAAATCCCACCCATTTTTAAGTTAATTATGCGGATTATAGGTAGATTAAACTTGGAAAAATTTGTGAAAACCTAGGGTTTTGATAAAAATGAAATGACCACGAAATGGTTACGGAATTAAGTAAAAAGTATATATTTGAGTTCCTGAAGCTGTGGGTGCTATTTATCTTTGAAAATTTTCAGAATTTGGGCAAGTGGGCCCAGGGGTGAGTTTTAAGAATCTTTCAATTTGGGTTTGGTAATTACTCTAATAGCTAAATTATGAACTTTTGAGTATAGATTGATTAAATTATATAATATTTGACTAGTTTCGAATTGTTCAACATCGACTTGGGGCTTTTAGAGCGGATTAATGGACCGGAAGTGAGCTTGGGAACAAGGTAAGTCTCTTGCCTAACCTTGTAAGAGGGAACTCATCCCTTTAGGTGTATCTTGTTGCGTATTACTTGCGTGGGGAGCTACGTACGCGCAAGGTGAAGAGATCAGACTGTTCGCCTTGGTAGTATGATAACACCACTCTTATAGGATCGGGCCGTTCGCCTAGGAAGTATGATGTGTAACATTATTCTTATGGGATCGGGCCGTTCGCCTCGGCACCTTCGTACTTAATAATCGAAATGGGTTCCAGTTTGGATAATTGAGTTAGTACCTTCATAGCCAGTTATGAGATGTTGGTGATGTGTTATGGACTCCTGATGTATTTGTTGTAGTTGCTTTTATTTGTCTCATTGATAGCTGTTGTATGCTCACCATGTCTACTTTATGCACTTCTAATATTATTATTGACCTCTAGTAAGTGTCAAGTCGGCCCCTCGTTACTACTTCTTCGAGGTTAGACTAGATACTTACTGGGTACGCGTTGTTCTCCATACTCACGCTACACTTCTTCACTAATGTGCAGGTACTGAGGCAGGTTCCGCCAGTGGTCACACGGGCACGTAGCCGATTATCTATGAAGACTTAGGGGTGAGCTTCTTGCCTTGCTTTGATTCGCAGCACCAGAGTCTCCTTCCATCTTATTTACTATTCTTGTCTATTACTTTCAGACACTAGTTTTTAGTAGTTTTGTATATTCTCTAGATTTCTCATGTACTTGTGACGCTGGTTTTTGGGGATTGGTAGCACTTATGTAATGTTGTGCTTGCCATTTCTATCACTGCAGAGTATGCACTTATTATTTTGATATTTTGGTTTAAAATGACTTATCACAGTTGCGTGAAATTTAGTGTAATTAAAAATATGTTAAAAATGGATAAATAAATAGTAGTCTCGCTTGTGGACATGCCTAAAGGCATGTTATGTGCAGTCTCGACCGAGTACGGAATTTGGTTGTGACAGCTTGGTATCAGAGCTTTAGGTTCACGTAGGTCTCACGAGTCATGAGCATACCTAGTAGAGTCTTGCGGATCGATACGGAGACGTCCGTGCTTATCTTCGAGAGGCTATAGGGTGTTAGGAAACTTCTCTTTATTTTTCTCCTATCATTCAGTTGATATTATAATAAGTGTCTTTCTATTGATCTCTCATAGATGGTGAGAATGCGCACTGCAGATGTACCAGGCGATCGAGGGGATGCTCCCCCTATTGTTAGTGGATGATGCAGAGGTCGGGGGAGGGCTCTAGCTCCACTCAGAGGATGAGGGTGCCCTAGGGTTGCTCATGTTGTGCCACCTGTGGATCCAGTGGAGGATCCTACTGTTGAGAAGCGAAATGAGGCGCTTGCAGCGTGCCAAACCCAACAGATTTCATGACTGCACCGGGATTCCATGAGGTCATGGGCCGTATGCTCCAGTTCATGGACTCTATGACGCAAACTGGTTTATTTCCAACGCACCCTACCACATCTTTTGCGGGAGGGGGAGCGCATACCCCTACCGCTCAGGCTCCAGGGCACGGTGCTGTTGTTTATCAGACCTAGGTATACTAACTGCGGGCGTAGCCCAGACTATTTTAGTGGCTATGCCAGAGGCTGTACCAGTCGCGACCTATGATCAGCAGAAGTGTCTGGACAGATGGACTAGGATTCGCCCCTTACCTTTGGGGGTGAGCGGTTAGATAAGCCCCATGATTTCATTGACTGATACAAGGATAAGCTCCGGAGCATGGGGATATTGGAGTCCAACGGGGTGTACTTCACCACTTTTAAGTTTGAGGGCAAGGCCCATAGATGGTGGCAGACTTATCTTCTTAGCAGGCCCTCAGGTTCACCTCTCTTGACTTGGGATCAGTTTATGCATCTGTTCTTGGAGAAATATATACCACTTTCTGAGAGAGAGAAGCTTAACGATCAGTTTGAGCGACTCCATTAGGGTCACATGTCTGTCAACGAATATGAGGCGAGATTCACCGACTTATCTCACCATGCAACTATTAAAATCCCCACATATGAAGAAAGGGTGCGGAGGTTCATTGCAAGTTTGCACCCTGAGATTCAGGTATCTATCGCCCGTGAGGCAGAGATGGGGACTTTTTTCTTTGGGTTGTGGATATAGCTCGTAGAATCGAGCATATTCGCAATCGCAGTGGAGAGTTTGCACTGAGGGACAAGAGGCCCCGGTAGTTTGGAGAATTCAGTGGCGCCCTACCTAAGTGTAATACCCTACAAATAAGGGTATATACGTAATCGGAAAACACATAAAAAATATAGAAACAAGCAAGCAATAAAAAAAAAATATAAAAGTGCCGAAGCCCAAGAAATAATTGATATAGGGACTCGTATAGAGTTTGGGAATGGGTAAATTTCCAATTCCTTTCAATCTCAAAGAAAAAGGAATAAGAGTAGGAGAGTTGGGGAATTAAAGCTCCTGCAAACAAAAAAAATAAAAAAGAAGAAACAAAAAAGTTGTTGGTAGCAAGTTCACATCTATAAATAGGAAATCAAGAAGGTCTTTATAGTGTCTAGCGATCTGGTGCCGCAAGAGAGACACTATCAGCGGAGTTCAATTCGAGTTTCAAGGTATTGTTTTTATCCATTAACATAGGTATATCTAGATTATCATGGCTAAACAGTGATATTGATAACTTGGTCATGGTGAGTTTCGATTGAATTGTATAGGAGAATACCTATGAATGAGATCAGATTGTCATTATTCTAGATTGAGAAGTAATGAATCTATTAGTCATGCTACGTTAGTGGAGAGTCTCAGAGTACTTGCAAAGCAGTACGTGAAATATTGCAAAGGTATTGAGTTCCCAGGCAATTCAAAGTATCTATATAAGCAATCTATATATATATTGAAATACACATAAGCAAGAACAAATTTCCTTTCCAGTTAAGTTCTATTAAATTAATTAACAGAGAATAGATGATCATATTCCGAGGAGTGAAAACAGAATAATGGATTAGATTTGAAAGGATCTGGAATCGATTATATTGGTAGTTCACGAAGCTAATACCTAGATGGATTTTGTAACAATATAGGTCGTGAAGAAAGTCACACGAAGTGCTCGCAAGGACAAGTTTTTATTTCGGCATGATTACTGTGAGTAATAATCTTACCGCAATTTATGTTTTCATAACTTGCATGATTTATACATGATTTTAATATAAATATGTTACCGATTATTTTGAGTTGCATCTGGGAAAAGTCTTTTACTCGATATGATGCCGAAATAGTTATTTGAGATGATTACCATTGTTCTAAAGATTGCCGTTGTTACTAGATCTTTTTTACCGTTACTTGAATTTACTAGTATCAAAATGAAATTTTATGATTTGATAAGAAGTGAAATGCCCAATATTGTTTTAAAATATTTTCTACGAGTATACACGGATTAGAGAGACAAGTATAAATGGGAGTAGACATTGAAAGATCCCATAGCTACCGGCGGGTTGGTTAGACCTGGTGCGCCTTGTAATTACCGATTACCGTTACAACCCTCGCTAGTGGGAAGGTAGAACTAGCATACCGTTACCGATTTTCCTCAAGTAGGGACTACCATTATATTTGACTTCTTGCGAAGAAGACCACAGTTATACCGATTACATGATCCGTTCATTGAAACCTCCCAAATATGAATGTTGATATTATATAGTGGTTATCGGGCTTATTACTGAATTGTAAATTGTATTATACTACAAGAAAAACATGATGGGATTGAAAATTGTTTATTGTTTCTAAAAGGGAATTCTTATGATATTTTCTGTTTAATATACTAGCATGTTTTCTGACTTGTCCTGTCACGACCCAAAATCCATAAGGTCGTGATGGCGCTGGACACCACTGTCAGGCAAGCCAATCATTAAATGGTTAAGTTAAATTTCCTGTTTTAGCATTTATAAAATTATTACCTTTCACTTTATTACATAATAACTAAATAAAATCCGCTAAGTAAATACAACAGTTTAATGTTCCATTTTTATAAAATACATCCCAAACACATCCCAGAAACCAGTGACACAAGTACATGAGCAATTTCTAAGAATTTTTCAAATTCTACAAAGCTTGTCCGAAATACAAATTGGACAAGGAATAAAAATGAAAATACAATACATAGAGGAAGACTCTGCCGACTGCGGGTCGTCTCCGCATGATGCAGCTCATCTAAGTCTCCAAGTCAGCCATATTGCTATGAAGGTACCTGTGCAAAAAAATGCACAACAAGTGTAGCATGATTATTTAAACAACGTGTACTCAGTAAGTATCCCGCCTTACCTCAGATAGGTAGTGACGAGAGGTCGACTTGACACTCACTAAGGTCCAACAAAACAATTTAACAAGATATGATATCAGTAATAGGCATACGAGGATGATAAAAATAGTAAACATTAAAGATAACTGTAATTCAAATAAATACTGAAAGTAAATAAACAATTACTACTTCATTTCCCCCCAAATATCTTAAGTAAACAATTACTTCTTCATTTTCCCCCAAATATCTTGTCACTTAAAAATCCATGAAATCATTAACAATTTAGCATACCCATACGGGATAAGGACAACCGGCCTGAGCCATCATAATAATCATATCTGTGCACTGCCGAGGGTCGAATGACTCGAACCATAATATATCTTTCAATCTCGCCGTGGCGTACAACCCGCTCCCATGAGAGTGGGGGAAATAACACTCCGCTCGCGGAATGTAAATTGCGAAGCGGTCACATGCACACACAATATTAACCATAATGTATCTTTCAATCTCGCCGTGGAGTACGGCCCGCCCCATGAGAGTGGGAGAAATAGCACTCCGCTCGCGAAATGTAAATTGCGAAGCGGTCAAAAACAGTCATGCACAATCAAACAGTCCACCCCGACTTCATCGGGAAAATAAATACTCAAGTAAATGACGAATTTCTCTTTTAAAGGTCACAAAAATAGTATTTAAATCTTTTCCAGAAATCCATTTTTACCAAGTTCAGTAAGGTTTAAACACTTTATTTTCAACAATAAGATTTCAAATACGACAATTAAAACATGCTGGTGGGTCCTAGACTACCCAGACATAAACATGATAGTAGCTACGCACGGACTTTCGTCACCTCATGTGTACGTATCCCCCACAAATAGTAGCACCTATTTAATTAGTTCACCTAGGGGGATAATTCTCCCTCACAAAGTTAGAAAGGATACTTACCTCGCTCCGAAATTTTATAACCGGCTTCCAAGCCCTTCCATCGACTCCAATGGACGCACAACACCCCAAAACTCTCCAAATAATGACAAACCAATGAAAATATACTCTAATACTTGTTAACAATTCAAATTATATAAATTCCCAACTCTGCTCAAAGAATTGACCAAAATGCCCTCGGGCCCACGTGCCCGAATTCCGAAATTTCTCGAAGATAAACTCTACCCATAGCCTTACTAGCTCAAATATACAATTTACTCAAATATTCATGCTCAATTCGTGGCTAAAATCCAAATTACCAAATTTCTAGGTCTTCCCTTAAAAATCCCAATTTTTATGTAAATTCTCATGTCTAATTCCATGCATAAACCTTGTATTTAACTCAAAAACATGAAGAAATTACTTACCTAGTGATGCTTGATGGAAATCCCCTCTTGAAGCTCCTCAAAATTGTCCAAACCAAATAAAAATGGAAGGAAATAAGCTAAGACCCGTCTTAAAATACCTCACTGCCCAGAAACGGCCTTCATCGCGAACGCGTCTGTGCCCCCGCGTTCGCGAAGCCCAGAAACTCAGGACCACAATTTTACTCTTCGCGTTCGCATATCCAATTTCAACACCTGAAATTTCTCTGCCAGGCCTAGTTCCAATATATAAACACCGTATCAACTACCACATGATATACCAGAACATGACTGCATACCTTTTGCTGAATTAGCACCATGCACCGCATAATTCATCATCTGACCACAATGACACTCCCTGAACCTTAATAGCCAAAATTCCACGAATCTGATGCTCCCAATGCACCTTGGGATATATATATATATATACACATCCAGCTATAATGCTGGCGATACCACCACAACAGAGGAGATGTGTAGAAATTTCTAACCAATTGCAGAGTTAACCAAACATTGAATCTTCCTCTTGACTAAGACCACCATCTCATTACAACCCAATAAGGGTAACTGTCCTTCAATGAATTTCACATAATCTTATCGCACTAGACCCCTGATCCAAAAATCTCGTCTCACCCAGTATGAACTGCTCAGACAACAAATCACCCCAAACATGACCAACAGTCTCACATGATATCACAACGCGCCAATAGGCCATAACTCGAACCTGATACATAAATAAATGACTCAGGAAAAGATTACTCAACTCATGCAAGTTATTGTGAACTCTTCTCAGAAAATAGAAAGTAAAACACAAGAAAACTAAATATAGGGGACTGTACTCAACATCACACTGTTGCGGAGTGCAACCCGATCCAAATAACATAACCGTGGCGGCGTGCCACCCGATCCAAATAACATCGTGGCGGCGTGACACCCGATCCAAATGACATAAAATTCACGTACGGAAATATACACGGAGCTGAATTGCTCACTATTACAAATTACTGAATATCGGTCACAAGCACACTAAGTGCACAATACCATCCTGGGGAGACTGATAAAGCCACATGCTACAAAACTTAAGCACAACTGAGGTGCGATATGTATACTCTGAATCTCAAGAGCTCTCCTGCTCGCATAACATCATCACTACACAGAGCCTCAACACATAGGGATCTATCAAGCCGTTTCACAACTCACACAACACAATCACAACATTACATGAATTGGACGAAGACGGAACAACATCTGATATTTCAACACCCCTCTTTGAGGAGCGCTATACTGAAATGAACACATCTAACTCACATGAAGCTCATAATCTTGTTTTAATCCATTCACACACTTCAATTCGATTCTGCTTGCACTGAACTAGGCTAATAACTTGACCTGGGTCCATAATAACCCACTTCCTCTCATAATACACAAGAACAACCATCATAGCCGGACAAACACCCCACAATACACAACCGACTGAACCGAACGCCTTCCTGGCATAAATCCTCAAATAAACAATATTGCACTTCCTTATACTTGGTCTATATCTTCAACCAATCAGATGACTACATGTCACACTTATACAATCTTCTCGTCTTCACTCTCCCAAGACCTTCCACACAAGGAAACCAGACTGCACATCCATACCACCGACTACACTAACACTGCAAAACATATCAAGAACCCATGACCAGGATACAAAGCCTTTTTCATCAAACACCGATCTCAGGTGACACTGAAGACAACACCAGCTTACTCTAAACATTCAAATCCCTTTATCTTTCTCATCCGAGGTCATGACATCCTTGTCAACACCGAATCGCAACCTCGATCCTTACTTCCAGTTACATACTGCTTACCGCACCTAACATGCCAATATGAGATAGCGCAAGAATTCCATCGTAACTCCTGAACCGCTAATAGGGTGAACACTCCATCATATAGAAACCTCTTACTTACCTCAATTCAAGAGAATAATAACAACACTCAAGTGAATTCTCACAATCACCTAACATGCAAATCCTTAAGTAGTGGTCTGAACCACCATAAACCTTCCGGGATCCGCCTACACCTGACAGACCATAATACTCGAATGCTCCCACATGAATCTATTACGACGACCGACAAGCCCCGCACATACCGGACCAAACCACATGCATAATTTAATTACACTGACGAAACTGATCACTACTGTACATGTTCCATTTCAACCATGGCTAATCAATCTATCTTCTTTTAATCATCCTTAACTGCCTCAGAAATAATAGTAACCCCATTAAACTCATAACAAACTCAATCCTCGCTCCTCCCGAGTGGCCTTGATTCACGAGACCATGTTGTCTCAATCTCACAACCCGTCTCATACCCTCCTGATAATCTTTCTACAACCCGGAGTTTATTTCTCTCTCTCCTCCAATACTATCCTGCACGCTTAAAATAACATAGAGCACTCCAACCTTTTCCCTCTCTATGAATTATGCTGCAAAAGCTTAATTCTTAATCATATTACTTCCTGAAACCCTGGTCCAACAGGGCCAACTTTTGAACACATTCATCAAATCCCACGCACAATCACCATTTTACTCCTTTTCCTTAGCTGTAATAACTTTCCAACACGCCGACAATCTGCAACCCCATGAGAACACAATCCTACAACCCAACTGCAGGTGGTGGGACTCCCTTACTTAGCCCGAAGCTACCCCTTGCACCACTCTAGACCCTGCTGAGATCCTTTCCCCTTTGTTAACATGATCTTTCTCAACCAACCCGTCCAATTCTTCCAAATTATCTTGTTGGCACTCCCTAAATACTCAAATTCTCTAGCATCATTCACACATTCTGCCTCCTTCACAGAAACTTGCCAACCACACAACCGCTAACCTATTCACAGGAGATAACCCACCTGTGGAAATTACCAACTGACACCTTCCAACGAAGCCGTACTGCACCCCCTCTACAACATCAATATCCCATCCTAAGCCTGTTCTCATTCACCAACTTTACCATTCTGTCCGCTCTTCATGGACATCTACTAAATGCGCTACAATATCCTCTAATTCACCACTATGCTGCCGCTCTCCCACTTTGGTTAAACCCATTCCTTTAAGTAGTACCTGACCTCCTTTCCTTACGCCTGGCCTTTTAGAAATTTTGCCGCCGCCTGACACTTCTCGCATGTCTTCTTTCGTCATATGCTTCCTGATTCAATATCATTCTCTCTAGCTCTTAAACCAGCAGATCACCACGACTTCAAACTCTCCGAAGATCATCTTTCTCAAGCTACCTTCATTGGAAATAACTATTCAATTCTGAACCACCACACACCATGATCTCTGACAACCGCTTCTTCAATACTACTCCACAAGACCCAATGCAACCGAAGAAACCATAGCACCGATAAACTTAACATATTCCATTCGATCAGTGAAGACGATATCATATCACATCACAAGTGCATATCCTACCTCACTTGAAAACACCAAGTCTTACTGCTTTATCAATCCAAAACCTGACCATTTATAGTCCAAAAGCCTTTCCTCTGCCGGAACTAAAATGCTGAAATCTCGAAATCACGCCCTAAGAAGACCTCCCTTCAAGCCATTCATCACTCCCAACATATGGGCAAACATTCTATCATCATATCGACATCGCGCGATAACCAAATCGTAATCATCATCACAACCTGAGCATAACCTCAAAGTTCCCAAAATCACAATTACTAGCTGAAATGACATAAGATTTTTCTGCGGAGCAATAAAAACATCCCCAACCAACTACACATGGAAAACATCTCGCACCATATCCGTAGCACCATTTCAATTCCTCAAATTCCTGATTCATAGCAAGCGCTTCGCGACGCGTAAAATTGAGTAGGAAGAAACATAGGAATAAGCCTTAAAGGAATCGAATCGCACGATGAGGAATCAAGAAGGGAAGTACTCCTAACAGCCCTGTAGCCTCTTGAAGAAAAGTACAGACATCTCCGTACCGATCCACAAGACTCTACTAGAATTGCTCATGACTCGTGAAACCTAAGGGAACCTAGCGCTCTGATACCACGTTGTCTCGACCCAAAATCCATAAGTTCGTGATGGCGCCGGACACCACTGTCAGGCAAGCCAATCATTAAATGGTTAAGTTAAATTTCCTGTTTTAGCATTTATGAAATCATTACCTTTCACTTTATTACATAATAACTGAATAAAATCCGCTAAGTAAATACAACAGTTTAATGTTCCATTTTTATAAAATACATCCCAAACACATCCCAGAAACCGGTGACACAAGTACATGAGAAATTTCTAAGAATTTTTCAAATTCTACAAAGCTTGTTCGAAATACAAATTGGACAAGGAATAAAAATGAAAATACAATACATAGAGGAAGACTCTACCGACTGCGGGTCGTCTTCGCATGATGCAGCTTGTCTAAGTCTCCAAGTCAGCCATATTGCTATGAAGGTACCTGTGAAAAAAATGCACAGCAAGTGTAGCATGATTATTTAAACAACGTGTACTGAGTAAGTATCCCGCCTAACCTCAGATAGGTAGTGACGATAGGTCGACTTGACACTCACTAAGGTCCAACAAAACAATTTAACAAGATATGATATCAGTAATAGGCATACGAGGATGATAAAAATAGTAAACATTGAAGATAACTGTAATTCAAATAAATACTGAAAGTAAATAAACAATTACTACTTAATTTCCCCCCAAATATCTTAAGTAAACAATTACTTCTTCATTTCCCCCAAATATCTTGTCACTTAAAAATTCATGAAATCATTAACAATTTAGCATACGCATACGAGATAAGGACAACCGGCCTGAGCCATCATAATAATCATATCTGTGCACTGCCAAGGGTCGAACGACCTGGACCATAATATATCTTTCAATCTCGTGGTGGCGTACAACCCGCTCCCATGAGAGTAGGGGAAATAACACTCCGCTCGTGGAATGTAAATTGCGAAGCGGTCACATGCACACACAATATTAACCATAATGTATCTTTCAATCTCGCCGTGGTGTATGGCCCGATCCCATGAAAGTGGGGGAAATAACACTCCGTTCGTGGAATGTAAATTTTGAAGCGGTCACAAACAATCATGCACAATCAAACAGTCCGCCCGGACTACATCGGGAAAAAAAATACTCAAGTAAATGACAAATTTCTCTTTTAAAGGTCACAAAAATAGTATTTAAATCTTTTCCACATTTTCACACATTCTCCCTGATTGTTCTGAAGGACTTTAAAGGTATTTGGGTAAAGAGAATTTTTGATTAAATTACAACTTTTGAACCTTTCGGGCGCAACTATCGCCGGACTATAATAACATCTGCCCCAGTTTTCACTTTTTGGCGGAAAGTGGATTTTTATTTTGGTGTGACCAAACCCTAAAGTGAAACTGCCTACGTTTCCTTTTCGGAATCAGGCCGAACATAGTTCAATTACTTGAACTTTGTTTTTTTAATTTTGTTTTTGTTTTTCTTTCATTTTCTTCTTCTTCTTTTTCTTCTTCTTTTATTCCTTGTCCTTTCTTTCTTTCTTTCTTGTTTTTAACAAAGTTCCAAATAGGGTAATCAAAGAAGGTATCCGACTAAAAGGTTTTGCAAAAATGTTGATAGTGTTTGGGTAGCGAGAATACAAGCCTTCTTCATCCCAACCGGAGAATATTAATATTTTATAGAGGGTCAAACATAGTACCTTTTGACTGCATCGACATTTGACAATTGTTTGAGGAACATTTTCTTTAATGTTTCCCAGGTACGACGCTCCTTTTGGCAGCACTCTTGTGACAATGTATGGATCTTTCCAATTTAGGGCAAATTTTCCTTTAGCTTCTTCATGATGCGGGAGGATACGTTTCAGAACGAGTTGCTCCACTTCAAAATTTCTAGTTCGTACTTTCTTGTTGTAGGCACGGGCCATTCTTTGTTGGTACAACTGCCCGAGACATACTATGGCCAAACGTCTTTCATCAATCAACATTAACTGTTCCAATCAGGTCTTGACCCATCCTTCATCCTCGATCTCGGCTTCAACAATGATCCAAAGAGAGCTCAACTTCTGTAGGTATTACGGCTTCAGTGCCATAAACCAATAAGTAAGGTGTGGTCCCAACTAATGTGCACACTGTTTCATTCAGACTTAGTTTAGGCTTACTGTTCCAAATCTCTGTTTATTTTCTTAAAAACCTTATCTTTATTGCATTCTGATTCTTGATTCATTATTTCAAAGTCCGACAATGTTTTAGGATTTGGGCATAAAGTCCGCAAGCATGTCATGTTATTAAAATATGCATTAACAAAATTGAAAAAAGAATATGAAGAGTGACAAGATTAAGAAAAGAGGTATTCATGGACGATGAAATATTGATTTCATTTATTTTAATTGTAAAAGATAGAAGGGTTTACATCAGAACATAAGACAATAAAGTAAAACATCCGGATTACACCCTGAAATAATCCAGACGGCAAAAGGACAGCACGACTGGCTACCGGGCTCCCATATGACAGGGAACTTTTTAGACTTGAAACTCGTTTATAGGTTTCTCTCCTGTTGCGCGATGGGTACTATGGCTTTTAGTGCCGGATAAAATTCCCCATCTTCATAGATCATTCAAAAGACTGGCTTATTGTTATGAGTAGGCAAAGGATTGTTGGTCATATTGGGAGCCTCTTCATCCCTAAGAACAATTATTTTAGCTTTAATAAAGTCTTCAACTGCCTTCTTGATGGTCCAATAGTCCTCGATATTGTGTTTACTACTCCTGAGTGATATTCACATCTTGCATCAATCCAGTGCGAGGGGGACTCGAGGTTCGGCTAGTTAAGGACCACTGGCTGCAGCAGACCTAACCTGATTAACTTTTGAAACAAACTTGAATACGATTCACCAATAGGGGTGAACTAATTGCTTCTGGAAGGCTCTCTTGTGTGAGAATTGTATTGAGTAACATTTTGTTGGAGAGTGAGGATTATAGGGAGCTTGATAAGGACGTTTATTTGTAGGAGGTGGATCTCAGTTTTAGTTGTAATCTGGCTGTGGCCGTGTGTAAGGGTGTGCATTCATCACTGCCTAGGGAAGCGGTGCCACAACGTATGCAACATCATGGCGTGGGTAGTAATGTTAGGGGGTTCGAGTGGCATATAAAATTGGTTGAAAGACCTGTGGGACCACCCCTTTGAGCTTGAGGCCATCATGGCTCCCTTTTCTCTCTTTTTTCGATTTGCTAAAGCCTCTGAGCCATTCTGGATGGCCTGCGATGTGGCCTTGAGAACGGACTGACTGAATATTCTTCCCATCTTCAAACTATTTTCGACCATTTCTCCAATTTTCATGGTCTTGGCTAACGGCTTATCCATAGTAGATATCATGTTCTGAAAATAGTTCGCCTCTTGGTCATGTAAGAAAACCGTGACCACCACTTGACATCAAATTTTTTGGAAACTTTCTGTGGGTTTCTTTCTCAGATTGGACAACGATTTCCTATCCGAAGAAATGTCCATATTGTACTGGAATTGGAGGACAAAGTCCCTGGCCAGGTCATCTCATACATGCCAATGGGCGATCTCCTGGTTCATATACCATTCAGAGGCAATCCCTACAAGACTCTCTCCAAAGTAAGACATTAAAAGCTCCTCTTTTCTACCAGCGCCCCTTCCTTGGCTGCAATATCTTTTCAAATGAGCAACTGGGTCGCCGCGCCCATCATACTTTTCAAATTTTGGCGTCTTGAAGCCAACTAGAAAGTGGACATAGGGAAATATGCACAAGTCAGAGTAAGAAGCACTCTTTTGGCCGCTCAGTCCCTGTATATTCTTTAAACTCTGTTCCAAGCTTTTTATTTTTCGAGCCATTTCTTCTTTCTTGGGATTCTTGGCCATTCTTTCTTGCCCAGTCAGGAACTTGTACTGTGGAGGTTGAGTATATGAGTCCGGAGTGACATAGGTCATGTCCGGTTGAAATTGTGGGCCCTAAAATGTAATAGTTGGAGGCTCAGAACACGGCCTGGACATAGGTGGCTGCGATAAAGACAGGTGCTACGGAAAATAATATGGTAGTGTCCTTGAAACTAACGCCTAGGGGCGAACCACAGAAGTCATCCTAGGATCGTTAGACGACATTAGAGGGTATCCACCTAGGATAAATGAGTTGGAAATAGGGACGTTGGCAGCCCCACTTGATCTCGGGATCAACTCAAGAAACCCAGGGATTGCACTCGGTGGTTCCCTCCCATTAGACCATGCGTCCCACATCTCTAGCATGCGAAGACACAACATTTTATTCTCTTCAGCAATTGCTGAGTCCGGCTGTGGAATAACCGGTGCCGGGCTATCCTCGGGGTTGATAATTGGTAGAGTACTTTTGGAAGCCATAGGAGCCTTTCCTTTAGATCTTGTGAAATATGGATGGGAAGCCAGATTACCAACAAAGACAACCATCTGGACAACACCTGGCAATCACATACAACAACCTTATTAGTTTTGACACATTTAACAGATAGGAAATCGCATGGTGGGATGCAATGCGCCTAAACAGTTAATGCTTTTATCATGTGTTTGAACGGTTGCGTGTTTCATCCCGGATTTCATTACCCTTTTCCACTCTATACTTATTTTCTTTTCATTTTCCTACTCTTTTTAGTTCTAACACTCTCTTCTGGTTTTACCACTCTTTTCACTCTTAATTTTTTCCGCTCTTGTTTTGTCACTCTTTGTTTTTCCTTTTCTGGTTTTGCCGCTCTTTGGTTTTTCTCGTTTATTTTTTATTTTTACTTTTACTCATGTTATTTATTGAAATAATCGCATCCGATGGGAATTTCCTACGTATCATGATGCCGCATGAATCAGGCCATTACACAGTTTAGAGAATTAATGTAAAAATGAAAGAATTTTTTAGGGGTTTGCAATATTTCATTAATAAAATCTTTTTGGGTTTTTCATTACAAAGACTAGAAAATATCAACAACTAACTTTACAAGGGAAAGCGTACAGACTCGAAGCAGAATACGAACAGAATCGAAATGGACGAAGGACAAACAAACTCGAAGCAAGAAAAGTAAACTACAAACTCGATAATCTAAATGACTAATACAATTTAAGAAAAGAAAAATGACTCGTAAACTCTAATCCAGGGTTCCTGTTACATCAGTCAGTCGCGGCGCGGGCTCTCCTGTAAGCTCAACATAAAGGAACTATAGGTCAGCCATGACCTTACGAGCGAAAGCCAACACTGAAGCAAAGAACATAACTTTAGTCATATCTTCACACTCTTTGCATTTCGTTGTGGTATAGTCAGTCATTTCCTTGAATTTTAGTAGCATTCCGTTCCTAGAGCAACTGTATAATTTGTTGTTCTCAGGCTTCCACTACTTGCATGGCCCTGTTGTTCTGGTTTTACAAATTCAACACATTCTCCTCCAACTTGTTAACCGATGCATAGCAATGCTCCCTCTCCGTTTTGACGTCTTCTAATACTTAACCCATTTCGTTCTCAAGGGTGGCCAACTTTTTCCTTAAAATTGTGACCTCCTCGTCATAATTTTGCTTTGCTTGGCGGGCTAACCTTGTGCATTCTTCCGCATCTTTCACCTTTTGGACTATCCTTTCCCAAGATTTTGGTAAAGTTTTTTCGGCCTTTGTTAGATCGTCCCTATGGTCGTACACTTTTTTGCCTCAGGTTGACCATGATTCTTTGGCCTCTTTCACTTTTTACGGTCATCTCAAATGCTATTCTCATTTCCCAGACTTGGGTTTGGAGGGGCCTCATTTTCTCAATCTAACCTTTTCTTCTCTCCCTCATCTTCGGCGGCCTGCAAATCACTCTCCAATTTAATGTCTCTCATCTGATTGTCTAATTTGTTGATGGTGACTCAATATTCTTTTTCTTTGGCTGCCCAAACCCACTATTATTGTGACTCATCGGTAAATTGTTGGACATGGGGCCTTTTGGCGGGCCATTCCGTCTCTTGATTGACCCAAACTCTTTTACTATACCATGACGTATAGCTAGACTCCTCTTCCTCGGATGATAAATCCCACACCTAAGTTTGCGGCTTCAGAAACCTACATCAGTGCCAAATCTGGCGAACTGTTTCTTTCGGAAAAGCTGCCCTTGGGCGTAACTCAACAACCCGTGTACTCAAATCCTAAACATGAGGGACCGTTTGATACCTTCCCAACTGGCCTAGAACCCGATACAGAGCGTAAGGATGAATACTCCGAAGACCCATCAATAGTAGAAAACACACTCGACAGAGATGTAGATAACTTATTTGTCCGAGAGCCAACTGAAAGTCCACTCAATTTGATTTGTAGTTAGTGAGCCAGATGTGTGAAACAAGCCTCAGTAACCTCCGGTAGCTCTTAGCCACTTACCTTGGTTTCGTACTTCTCAATGCAATAGAGCTCGCTTAGCCCATAGTTCATGTTTCTAGGGCGATGGAAAAGATGCTCCGCAAGCCATATTTGCTATAAAATATCACAACCCTTAAAGGATTTCACACCAGCTCGGAAAGTTGTTAGATCTCATTAAATCTCTGCGAGGATCATTGGCACGAGAGTATCATTGGACTTCTTGGCTAGAAATTCAGCCACCCCTGCAAGGCATAATTCTATATGTCCGTCCTCCCTTGGGAATATCAAAGTGCCCAAAAATGCGACTATTAAGGCTAAACCTCTGCGCGACTCCCACATGTTTTTCTTCCCTTTATTACATAAACCAGTGTCTAGAGCCTCAAATCCATTAGGGTCCTCGTTCCGTCTATACAGAAATTAGAAGGTACAATAACCTTCATTCAAATTTTAATTCTTGACTTGTCAGTTAATGCTCCAAAGGTCCAAAAATTTGTGAGGGGTCACAGCTCTCGGTGCTACTGGATACTGGTGCCTAAGACCCTCATCCTATCCGGCATAACCTGCTATCTCCTCCAACGTAGGGGCTAACTCAAAATCCAAGAAGTGAAAAACATTATGTGCCGAGTCCCAGAATGGTATCAATGCCTCAATCAGATCATCCCTAGGCTTAATCTTCAAAAGACTGGTGAGACCACCCAATGCCTTGGTCACGGAATACTGTCCTATCTCTCCCAGGTCATTCCACCACAAGTGGAGTCTCAATGGAATCTCGTCTATGACCCAAAAAGGTAAATTCTCAAGAGTGCTCATTTTACATGCCAATTAGGTCAAAAGGTCAAAATCGACACTATTTTTAAAAACACAAAGTGGCTAAATTTGAAAATTCAGTTTAATAAACTTAGTGACAAAACAAGGGGTTGTTTTTGAAAATATCTCTTCAGCGCTTGAGAAAAGTCCTTAGGGTTGTTTCTGCCAAATGATGTTGATTTTGGGAGAAAGACTGACTTGGGATAACATTGTGGCTATTATTGTAAAAATAGCTTTCCGATGTCCTAGGAGAATGTTTTGAGGTTATTTCGACAAGAACGACGCATGGTGATGATCATGTTTCTCAAATTTTTCTATATTCTTATTTTGGTTATTTTTGTAAAAGTGGGGCCGAACCTGATAAAGGTTGCCTACGTACCTCACGTCCGGTGAGGATCAGACCTACGTAGTTCGGGTGATTTCAAAATCGGGGAAAATGTCATTTTTGAAAACTTAGACTCATTTTGTAACAACCTTCTAAAACTTCGGTAGAGTTTTAGGATTTTTCTTTCTCTTCTCTTTTTTCAAATACCGGGATTTTTAAGAACTAGATAAATTTTCTCTCATATTTTTTCTTGATTTTCTTTCTCTATTTTAGAAGCCAGTCAATGTGCAAACCCGATCAAACAAATGCACAAGTAGCACATAAGATGCATCTGGATGGTCTTTTATTTTGGGGTACACCTGTCCTAGACAGACCCAACCCCTGTGTTGAGTCCCCAAAGTCAAATGCACGTGATGCAAACAAGCGCATCTACTTGGGATCCGGCATGAAGATTTGTTCTTCTAGGTTCATACCTTAAGGTGTGGATTTTTAGAAAAGGTTTACCCGAGCGGACAACTCGAGCCGAGGGGGCAGCGTACCTAAAATACAAAAGCTTCACCGGCTTTACAACTGCTCCAATCCTCATTCTAAAATTAGGGGTATGGCACTCTAACAGAATTTAAGTCGGTGTGCACTTCCCAGAAGATTTAAAAGATGCGGTGAGAAGAAGGGTGTCATAACAGTTTATATACAGTTTATGTCAATATAAAGCGGTAAAAAGCTGCAATTAGCACATTAGACCCAAACATGTAATATCAAACAATCACAACAACCAAGTATAACAGTTATTGTAAGCTCAAATTCTGAACCCTAAACCAGAAGTTTTGGGTTCGTGTCGTCAGCAGAGCCGCCAGAGCTGTCACACCTCATTTTTTTCGGGAAAAGGAGTTTTTTCACTTTAAGTGACATTATTGAAATGAGATTATTTATTTAGTTTTAAAGAGTCGCCGCTTGAAATAATAATTACTGTATCCCAAGTCACCATTTATTTTGAATCTCAAATCAAGGAAATTTTCACTCCATAAAATTTGCGAAACACAGAAGACCAGGTAAGGAATTTTGTTAATCCGGGAGAAAGTGTGAGGCACCCTCCGATTTCGTGACTTTAGCACGGTCTCTTTACAACTACACCTAGCTTAACTATCCAATTATTACATATTTTAAACCTATTGTGCGTTTTACCCTTTTATTTCTTTTAAATAATATATTATTATCCATTTTAAGTATTTATGGAACTTATTTCAATAAGTTACGATGTCGTACACTTGTCATTTTTTATACACACTGCAAATCGCGCCACGTGAAATGCACCCGCAATTTACGATATGTTTATTTTTATTATTACTTTGAAGTAGGTTCAAGTCACGCGGGCGTGCACTTAAATTTGGAATTACGTATCATGACTATGCCACGATAATTGTTGCTCCCTAACACACACGCAAGTATACGTGGTCGTACACGTAATAAAATGATAAATCGAGTGTCGAACCCACAGAGGCTTGTATCAACTACCCACTAAAATCACCAAGATTATTACCCAGTCAAGCCAAATTCGAGATAAAAAATGTGATATACTAACCATAATTCTAAGTAATAACTAAATTATCAGGCAGTAAATGATTTTTATGTATTCAATAGAGACAAATATTCTAGGGTTGAGATCGATTTACCAATCATATTGTGTTCTAGTTAACTCTCCCTTTCATACAATTCACTCATGGTTGCTAATTAATCGATAATTTCTCTCATTGCCTTCTCCCGAAGTCTACTCGCCTATTCAAAATAGATTAACGCCTATATTCCTATAAAATCAATCTATTAAGAACGCATTAAGATTACGATATTTAATTGAGCATGCTGACTAGGTATATTCCTATCCTAACCAAAAATTCGTGCCCCCCTCCCCCAAGAGTTAAGATCGCGCTCTCTTTAATTCTTCTCTAATCTAAACATGACTTTCCCAAGCATAGCATAGATAGTAAATAGAACCTAACTGCTGGCCAAACAATTAAGCAATTAATTATAAAATTGAAGAAACAACCATATATTAGTGAACTGTAATCAAGGTTAAGTCAATGTTAAACAACAATATTCATGGCCTAATCACAACTCCAGAACTATGGGTTTTAGTCACTCATGATAATAGCAAACAATTTCATAAGTGTTGCATAATTGAAAATATTAAGAAAAGGAAGAAAATTGAGATCTCTTCACCCCCGAATGTTTCTCGTGTGTATTCCCTCTTCAAAGTAGCGTCTCCCCTTCACAAATAAGATTAGTCTTGCTTTTATACGTGTTGGGTAGGTCTAGGGCCAAAATAACCTTGTCCCGAGTGAATTTGGACATAATTCTTGTCAACAACGTCTAGCGCAGCACTAGGCGCTGTTCCTGGTGTTGATGATTTGAGTACACTGCCTTTGACGCCACAGTTAGCGTTGGGCACTGCCTGTGGCGCTGAAAATGCCAATTTTCCTCTTTTCGTCCGTTTTGGCTCTAATCTCGCACCTTTCGCCCTCAATTGCTCCCGGATCATTCTTACACATAAAAGCACCTCAAATTAATATAAATCAACACATTTTACATTCTAAATCCACGAAACAAAAGTAAAACATATGGCGATATACATATAAATATATATATTTTAAGCTAAACATCAACACCCCACACTTAGACTCTTGCTCGTCCTCGAGCAATGGGACTATCGAATATACCCCCAACTACATACAAATCTCAACTATAGAGGAACACTTCAACTTTTAACCACACACTCTACCTTTGACTATGATCGATACCGGTAATCAAGCATGAACATACAAAAATTCACATTCTTCCCGTTTAAACATGCCCAAGTATAACATTTCAATTCAACCTATTCCAACAAACTATTTTTAACCACCCAACCTCAAAATCCGACTCGTTACCACTAAGAACCCTCAACTCGCGCACTCACCTAACAAGAAAAGTTTACAACATTACCAATCATTCATGAGATCATGTATCCTCACCAACAAACAAAAGAGTGAATATAGACTAGTTCACACATTCAAATATGCTTTTGAATATAAATTAAGGACATCACACAATTGAACAAATTCTGCTCACTCTCACAAAGAATTCATATGCATCCCGTGGTCGTACCATAAGCTTGCCTGTCGTGTATATCTCTACTAATCTAAGTGATCCAAATCTAGGATCAATTAGGACTTTAAGGTTGTAATGTAGGTTAAGGGACGGGTATGATACATTTAGGAATAGTGACTAACCCTCCTAAGCACTTTAATACACTACACTCACAATTCAAGCACATATTCTTCTCAACTAATTCATTTGCCACAAACCATATACAACATAGCCCTTTTTTCAATTAAGAACTTCTATACTCCCACTAGCACAAATTAATAAGAATTGGATGTGTGTATTTTTCTATTAACTTTGACTATCATTTTTGTTTCTTGCAAAAAAAAATTTCTTTCTCTCTCTCTTTTTTCCCTACACACATCCATACATTAAAGTTCACCGGCTAGTGACTTTTAATTTCAACTTTAGTGCATCAATGGGTCCTTCCATGGTTCCACTCAAAAACCTCTCCACAATCTCTCACCTTACTTTTTTTAGCGACTAAGTTCCTTAGGAATTAAATGTTCAACAATCTCAAATTAAGAACAAAATAGGGGTATGGCTTGTAATATGGTTGCCAAAAAGAAAGGTCTATAGGCTCAAAGGGGCTAGCAACTGAAAATTTTATCTTTATGTGACAAGCAAATCTATGATCAAGCAAGAAATGCCTACGTCATCTCCTAAACTAGCATAACTTAATGATTTCGCTTCGATTAACACACAGGGCAAGTTCTAGAGTGCACATGATAGCACATAATTTCACAAATCCTTACACACACATTGCACATGACTCAATTAAGACGGTTCTGTTCAACTCTCAAGTCAAGCAAGCACACATAATTGAGAAAAATTAAGCCATATTTCACAATGTGTCATACAAGTCAAGCAACTGAGAAAAAGCATCACAAAATAGGCTATTTACTTTACTTAGATGTCACAATTCAAACCAAATATACGGGAAGATAGAATGTATGTCATAGCCTAATGTGCCAGCACCAAACATGTCACTAGGTTGCGCGAGCAACTCAGTTTCTTCCTAACTACTCTTAAAAAAAAATTAAAGTACCCGGTTCGAGCTACACCCTTGGAAAAGAACCGGTGCCCGAAGAAAAACCAAGGGATACTACCTAGATTTTGGTATTTTTAATCGGACTTTATCCCTCAAGAAAATTGTCCAAAAGGTCCATTGTCGGGAAAAGTTCGAGCTTTTTCTAATTTTTTATTTATTTTTTTTCTCTTTTTTATTTTTATAATTTTATTTTGTTTTTTTCTTTGTCTAAAACAAACTAAACTAATAAAAGAACAAATTGATACAAGATATACAAATAACATCACAAGTAGTATTCCTCCTACCCCACACTTATAGTATGCATAGTCCCCGATGCATATAAAGATGTAAAACAAAATAGGGTGAAAACAAAACTCCCTATCAGTCGAGATCCTCCTCCTCAGCATGCCCTCCATTAGAAGCTCCGGGCACATCATCATCAAGTCCTAGAGGCACTAAAGCCATGGGCCCTGTAACATCATCACCCACCTCTTCCTATGTGTCTGAGCCTTTGATCGTGTTTACGTCCTCCGACAAGTGAACGAGGCTGCTCAGAGATTGTCCTCATCATAATCAGGCAAACGAAGTGTTAGTCACACTTTCATAGAAGGGCTACATCTTGAGAAAAAAATTTGGTAGATGATGCAGCTGGAGGTCAAGTGTTGGAGAAAAGCTTTGATGAGATATATGCATTATTGAACAAATTCTCCAAAAGCAATCCGGATTGGCAAAGAGAGATGGGCAGACACACAGTGCAAAGGTCTGCAAGGGTACTTGAGTTAGATGTCGTTTCGGCATTATCAGCGCAAATTTCTACACTGACCAACCAAGTGAATCAAATGACCTTGGTTATTAACAAGCAACAAGCTCAACCAGTGCAACAAGTTCAATTGTTTTGTGAGGTATGCGAAGAGGGTCACTCGAGCGACTTATGCCTAGTTAATCCAGAGTCTGTATGCTTTGTGGGTAATGTAAATAGAGGCCAGACCAACTAATATGGGAACACTTACAATCCCAACTGGAGGAACCACACAAACTTCTCTTGGGGTGAAAACCAAGGTACTCAAAATCAATACCGACCTCAAGCACCTCAACAACAATACAGACCACCCCAAGCTGAACAACATGCAAATCCAATAAGTCAAATTGAGGAAATGATGAAGAAATTGATGCCTGACCAACAAGCCCACACAAAAGAATTGATAAACAAGGTGATGGTTGACTAGCAGGCCCAAGCCGCAACAATGAGAAGTATAGAGCGCCAAATATGACAACTTTCCAGTGCCCAAAATACTCGACCAGTTGGAGCTATTCCAAGCGATACTGAGGCTAATCCTAAGGCATCTATTAATGCTGTCTCATTGAGGAATGGCAGGCAATTAGAAGAAGTCCAGTCGAAAAAGAGAAAACAAGTGACCTTTAATGAGAAGCCAACCACTATAGAGTCGGAACCAAAAAAATAAAAGGAGCCAGAGAAGCCAGCTGAAGAGGCGGTGGCTAAGAAACCCCCACCATTAGTTGCAAGGTCACCACCTCCGTTCCCTCAAAGATTGCAGAAAGTGAAGGATAATGCCACGTATAAAAGGTTTCTTGATTTTGAAGTAGGTGCAAATAAATATTCCATTGGTAGACATCTTGAAAGAAGTTCCCAAATATGCAAAATATATCAAGGACATAGTGGAAAATAAAAGGAGGCTGACTGAATTCGATACTATGGCACTCACTAAGGAATGTGGCTCAAGAATTCAAAGCAAGCTACCTGAGAAATTGAAGGAGTGGATGACTGGGTAAAGCCAGTTCAATGTGTGCCCAAAAAAAGAGGGGATGACTGTGATTGAGAATGAAAAAAATGAGCTAATTACTACTCGCACTGTGACGGGGTGGAGAGTTTGAATTGATTATAGAAAACTCAACAAAGCAACTTGCAAGGACCACTTCCACTCATTGGCCAAATGTTGGACAGATTAGCGGGGCATGAATATTATTGCTTCCTTGATGCTTATTTGGGATACAATCAAATTGTCATATTCCCAGAGGATTACTCAACAAAGCAACTTGCAAGGACCACTTCCACTCATTGGCCAAATGTTGGACAGATTAGCGGGGCATGAATATTATTGCTTCCTTGATGCTTATTTGGGATACAATCAAATTGTCATATTCCCAGAGGATTACTCAACAAAGCAACTTGCAAGGACCACTTCCACTCATTGGCCAAATGTTGGACAGATTAGCGGGGCATGAATATTATTGCTTCCTTGATGCTTATTTGGGATACAATCAAATTGTCATATTCCCAGAGGATTACTCAACAAAGCAACTTGCAAGGACCACTTCCACTCATTGGCCAAATGTTGGACAGATTAGCGGGGCATGAATATTATTGCTTCCTTGATGCTTATTTGGGATACAATCAAATTGTCATATTCCCAGAGGATTACTCAACAAAGCAACTTGCAAGGACCACTTCCACTCATTGGCCAAATGTTGGACAGATTAGCGGGGCATGAATATTATTGCTTCCTTGATGCTTATTTGGGATACAATCAAATTGTCATATTCCCAGAGGATTAGGAGAAGACCACTTTTACTTTTCCTTATGGCACTTTCGCCTTCAAGAGAATGTCGTTCGGTCTTTGTAATGCACTGGCAACTTTCCAGAGATGCATGATCGCTATTTTCACCGATATGGTGGAGAAATCTGTGGAAGTTTTTATCGATGATTTTTCAGTCGTTGGGTCTTCTTATGATGACTGTTTGAAGAATTTGAGCAAGGTGTTGGCCCGTTGTGAAGAAACAAATCTAGTATTGAATTGGGAAAAATGCCATTTTATGGTGCATGAAGGCATCGTGTTGGGTCACAGAGTGTCTAGGAGCGGCATTGAAGTTGATAAGGCGAAGGTGGAGGCAGTTGAAAAGTTACCTCCACCTATTTCTGTGAAGGGTGTTCGGAGATTTTCTTGGGACAAGCGGGATTCTATCGGCGCTTTATTAAAAAATTTTGTAAAATTTCTACTCCTTTGTGCAGGTTGTTGAAAAGGATGTAACTTTCAATTTTGATGACGCCTGCTTGAAGGCATTTGAAGAACTCAAAAAGAAGTTGGTGGCTGCTCCCATTATTGTGGCACCAGATTGGTCCTTACCATTTGAACTTATGTGTGATGCAAGTGACCATGCTATTGGGACAGTGCTAGGCAAGAGGAAAGACAAGGTGTTTTATTCCATCTACTACACGAGTAAGACTCTCGATAATGCATAGCTGAATTACACCACCACTGAAAATGAGTTGTTAGCCGTCGTGTGGGCCTTTGAGAAATTTCGGGCATACTTGGTGGGAACAAAAGTCATAGTCCATATCGATCATGCAACAATCAGGTATCTATTTACAAAAAAAGAATCTAAGGCAAGATTGATGCGCTGGATTTTTTTGTTGCAGGAATTTGATGTGGAAATAAGAAATCGAAAGGGCACCGAGAACCAAGTAGCTGACCATCTATCAAGGCTGGAAAATCATGACCACGTGGAGGAGGGTGGACAAATTAAAGAAGTATTTCCAGATGAGCAACTTTTTGCTATCACCTAAGACCCTCCCCCATGGTATGCAGACTATGTGAATTATCTTGTGAGTAGGGTAATTCCTCCTGAAATTTAATCTGAAGCTAGAAAGAGGTTTCTACATATATGAACTTCTACTATTGGGACGAGCCATATTTGTACAAGCAATGTGTTGATCAGTTGATGACAAGATGCATTCCAGAAAAGGAGGTAGAATTACTGTTGTATGATTGTCATGCATCACCTTATGGGGCCATCATGGAGGCGATAGAACTACTGCGAAGGTATTACAATCCGTTCTTTTGGAAAAATTTATTCAAGGATGCCCATGCATTTTTTAAGAAGTGTGACCAGTGTCAGAGAACAGGAACAATCACAAGGAGGCATGCGATGCCTTTGAATAACATCCTGGAGGTTGAGAGTTTTGATGTGTGTGGGATAGATTTTATGGGACCATTCCCATTGTCCAGAGGAAACAAATACATCTTGCTAGCAGTGGACTACGTGTCAAAATGGGTAGAGGCGATCGCGTTGCCAACAAATGATGCCATAGTGGTAGCTGTGTTTTTAAAAAAGAACATATTTTCGAGGTTTGGGACTCCACGTGCTTTGATAAGTGATTAAGGGACACACATTTGCAATCGGTTGTTGAATAACCTTATAGCTAAATATGGAGTCCGCCATAGAGTTATGAAAACATACGATCCTCAAACAAGCGGACAAGCTGAGGTATCTAATAGAGAAATAAAGCAAATCTTAGAGAAGACGGTGAGTGTAAGTAGGAAGGATTGGGCTGCAAAGTTAGATGATACCTTGTGAGCATATAGAACTGCATACAAAACGCCAATTGGGGCGTCACCTTATAAACTTGTTTATGGAAAGGAATGTCACTTTCCTGTTGAACTTGAACACAAAGCACATTGGGACATTAAGAAGTTAAATATGGACCTTGAAGCTGCGGGCGAGAAAAGACTCTTGCAGTTGAACGAGTTAGACGAGTTCAGGCTGCACTCTTATGAAAATGCTAAGCTTTACAAAGAAAAGACAAAAAGATGGCATGACAAGCATATCAAGTCGCGTCACTTTGAGCCAGGACAACATGTATTATTGTTCAATTCTAGATTAAGGATATTTCTTGGGAAGTTAAAATCGATATGGTCAGGCCCGCTTGAGGTGGTGAGATTCACTCCTTATGGTGAAATTGAGCTGCGAGCTTTAAACGGTGAAAGAAATTTTTTGGTGAATGGACACAGAGTCAAGAATTATTAGGGAGGAATAATTGACCGTGAGAAGACCAAGGTTGTACGCGCTGATGAGTAAGCAAGACTCTGCATCGTGCCGCGACGTTAAATAAGGCGCTTGTTGGGAGGCAACCCAATTTTTATTGCTTTCATAGTTTAGCATCTTAATTTTTTTAGTTAGAATAGAATAGAGTTTGCATTTTCTTTGTAGGCATAGAAATTATAGGTAGAATGGTGTCGGACATGTAAATTGGGTATACAAAAGGCTCGGGGGATCAGGATGTTTAAAAAAAATGCCAAAATAGCGTCCCACGCTTCCTGGGCCGCTCAAAACAGTTTGTAATAATCCCCCAGCGCCAGACATAGCGTGGAGGTCTAGGTTAGGGGGTGACCAGGTATAATTTTTTTCTTTTTTTCGTTTACTTATTGAATTAAGAACCCAAACCCATTTGACCCAACCCATATACCCATCTACACTAACATTATAACCCATTTTATTATCCATACCCATCCCCAACTCAACTTAAACGATAACCCATTTAACCCAAAACACCCAAATTCCAAAATCAAAAAAAAAAGAAAAAAAGAAAGAAATGCTCCCCTCTCTCTCACTATTCTGCCACGTTCGACTTATTCTTCTCCTCTCTCAAATTTTCTCAAGTTTTTCTCTTTCTCTAATCCTAAACTCTAAAGGTATGTTATTCTTCTTCTTCTTCTTCTTCTTTTTGTATTTTAGTTGGTAGATAACAAGGTACATCCCATCTTCCAAGTGCCCTAATCCTCAGATTTTCTCCTATGTAGTTTCTTAAGAAATATTTTTGGTGGGTGGTCCAGATTGGTCGAAAATTATGTGGTTGTTTTGTATATGGAGTAGTAAACTAATATTCCCTCTACTTAGTTGAAATTTGGGAGGGCCACCAAGTTCCACCATTGTTAAACTAGAACGCACACTTTATGTCCATAATGTGTTTGTTAAAATGTTTGAATGAAGATTTTGGTGTACCGGTGAAGTCTGAGTAACCGAGTATATTTGTGTATGAATTTAAGCTAATTGTGGGGGTGTGTGGGGATAATTTTACATGATAGGGAGCTTTGCTTCGATGCAAACATGTTCGTACACCATGTATCTTATATAATGTATGTTGTAGAATGTTGTAGACTTAGCTAATTTAGTGTAGTTGTAGTAGTTGTAGAAAGGAAAGTAACATATGCCTCTTGCTTACATTAAGGTGAATTCACTAAGCCATGATCACTCACTTGTGTGTGTGGCATTTATGAGTGCCTTTTAGCTATTGTGTAGCATGGGGAAGTCTTGGGTACCTATAGCTTTGGAGTGCAACACTTTTGCATTTTAGATTAAAATTGTGAAGTATTATACATTGCACCTTCGGTTTTAAGTGTGGGGTCATTTTTGGACTTGCACGACAACCTTAGGCATATTTCTTGATGAGTTCTCACATTCATGCTTATTTGTGTTGCAGGATATTATGGCTCGTGATAGTTCTAGCAAAGGCAAGAGCATTGGAAATTCCTCCACCACTTCTCCCGTGCCCAAAAAGTGAAAGCAAGGAAAAGGATCCTCGCAGCAAGCTAAAGGCAAACAAATTCCCGAGGGATCACAGTAGACACTATTGAGACTGAGGCCTCGCTTAGATTTGGTTAATTATGCGGCTATTGCGTGGCATATGGACTTTGTGCCATATGGACGGTACATCTCCGACATAGGAATTAATACCAAGGCTTTAGAAAGAAATTTCCTGGAGGTACTTGGCCGTCTACGCGCACTAAACATGGACAAGTTCCTAGAATGCCCCGGACATGCAAATTTGAGCATGGTTCGGGAACTATATGCCAACTGGGATGCAGGATGGGGAACTTCACGTGTACGGGGGAAGGACGTGCCAATAGATAGGGGGTCATTATGTGCATACTTGGGGGTTGAGAATGCTGACCCGAGGAGACTCCAAAATTTTTTCAAAAGCCCAAAATACACATTGATATGTCACACTCTTTGTGGCGTGGATTTAAATGCCAAGTGGACCTGAAAGCAAGGCGATATTCAACTTCAAATGGTTCGCTCTGATTTTAACAAGACTGCCAAAGTGTGGAAGAATTTTTTGCAGGCCAGACTTCTCCCAGTGGAACACAAGAGTGAATGCACTCGAGCCTGAGTGTCTGTTATATTCTTCATGATGACTGGTAGACCCATTAATGTGGGTGATATTATGCTTGGTGAGATGGCCCGTACATGATTTGGGCGAAAAATTAAGAGGTTATTCTTCGACAACTTACTCACTCAATATATGTTATCCCGAGGAGTGCCAGAGAACCATGGATATGATGAGGTAGTGGAGGCTCCTACAGGGATTTTGGACATCACATCTTTGTTGGAGACATCGTCTAAGCTCACACAGGCTGCAAGGAACGAACGAGATAAGAACTTCAACAGTTACCTCTACAACTCTTTGGATTTATTAATGAGCAGGGTTGGTATCTCGGACGAGGAGCGTATGCATTTACGCAATGACTTGTCAATTTCGTCCAAGGAGATGTTGGGGATTGCACCTGGCAGCCCCCTTTACTCGTCGGAGGACATAAACACGATCAAAGGCTCAGACACAGAGGACGAGGTGGGTGATGATGTTACGGGGCCCATGGCTTTGGTGCCTCTAGGACTTCATGATGATGTGCCAGGAGATGGTGATATAGGGCATGCTGAGGAGGAGGACTTCGACTGACAGGGAGTTTTCTTTTCACCCTATTTTGTTTTACATTTTTATGTGCATCGGGGACTATGCATACTATAAATGTGGGGTGGGAGGAATACTACTCGTTGCTCCCTAACGCACACGCAAGTATACGTGGTCGTACAAGTAATTAAAATGATAAGTCGAGTGTTGAACCCACAGAGACTTGTATCAACTACCCACTAAAATCACCAAGATTGTTATTCAGTCAAGCCAAATTCGAGATAAAAAATTTGCTTATACTAACTATAATTCTAAGTAGTAATTAAATTATCAAGTAGTAAATGATTGTTATGTATTCACTAGAGATAAATATTCCAGGGTTGTGATCGATTCACCAATCATATTGTGTTCTAATTAACTCTCCCTTTTATACATTTCACTCATGGTTGCTAATTAATCGATAATTTCTTTCATAGCCTTCTCCCGAAGTACTACTCATCTGTTCAAAATAGATTAACGCCTATATTTCTATGAAATCAATCTATTAATAACTAATTAAGATTACGAATTTAATTGAGCACGGTGACTAGGTATATTCCTATATTAACCACAAATCTACCCTCTAAGAGTTAAGATCGTGCTCTCTTCAATTCTTCTCTAATATAAACACGACTTTTCCAAGCATAGCATAGATAGTAAAAAGAACCTAACTGCTGGCCAGACAATTAAGCAATTAATCACACAATTGAATAAACAACCATATATTAGTGAACTGTAATCAAGGTTACGTCAATGTTAAACAACAATATTCATGGCTAAATCACAACCCGAGCTATAAATTTTAGCCACTCATGATAATAGCAAACAATTTCATAAGTGTTGGATAATTGAAAATACTAAGAAAAGATGAAGAAAATTGAGATCTCTTCGCTCCCGAATGTTTCTCGTGTGTATTCCCTCTTCAAAGTGGCGTCTCCCCTCCACAAATAAGCTTAGTCTTGCTTTTATACGTATTGGATAGGTCTAGGACCGAAATAACCTTGTCCCGGGTGAATTTGGACATAATTCTCGTCACCAGCGTCCAGCCCAGCGTTAGGCGCCGTCCCTGGCGCTGATGATTTGAGTACACTGTCTATGGCGCCACAGGTAGCGTGGGGCGCTGCCTGTGGCGCTAAAAATGCCAATTTTCCTTTTTTCGTCTGTTTTGGATCTAATCTCGCACCTTTCGTCCTAAATTTCTCCCGGATCATTCCTACACATAAAAACATCTCAAATTAATATAAGTCAACACATTTTACATTCTAAATAATGTTTAATCCTAAATTTGAGGTGTTTTTTGTGTAGATCAACAGGTTAGGGAATTTACAAGAAAAATGTGGTACTAGAACTATTAAATCACTAGCCGGGTCTGTGTTAGCTAATAGTGGCGTTACCATTGATTTGATGGTGATTCCCCCTTTTGAATTATTTGAATCTATACAGCTAGCGGTTGAGCAAAGGCATTACGGATTATGTTGATTTTACTACTCGTGTCAAAGTTCCAATAAATAATGTAGAGTACACATGAGCTCAAATTAAGGCCTAAGACGCTGCCTTGAAAATGGTCCGGCCTTTCAAAAAGCCGAGCAGGTCCTTTATGGAGCTGAAACTGTTGGGCCACACAACTGTAGAGTCCAATTGACTCTAGAGTTTCATACACGTACGCAGAGCCAAGTTTTTGCAGTAACCTCAAATTCAACTTTCTGAAATTCGACTTAAGAATTTAGGCTAATGAATGTGAACCCATCAACATAGAATCGATCATTTTGCAAACAAATCCCGGTAGACGATACAATCAGTTACATGAATAAATAATTTTAAAGTTGAACATACACACTGCCAATCATAAAATGAATGACAAAGTCTTATCAATACAAATCCACCTCTGCACTTCATTTCAAATAGCTCTCGTGAAAATGGTTTTCCCTGAATCGCATGCATTCAACTTTTCAAATAGATCTTCACTTAGCAATACTTAATGGATAAACAACAATTAGAATTAGCTTAAACAAGTGAGATCACTTCAAGTGCGAATCATAGTTTTAGGAGATGAATTACTGTCAACAACAGGTGTTAACTTACTCAAATGCTACTGAACAGTTTGAAAAAATAACCAAAACACGTTCATGGCATCAACTTTAATCAAGAGAATGAAATTCAAACAGATTTGAAGACTAAACAAGCTAGATATAATAGATCAATGAACTTAATTGTAAAAAAATCAGATTTCAGATATACTGTTCAGTAACATTCATATTAATCAATACATAGCTTCAACTTAGTTTTAGCTCGAAGCATAGCAAACGGGATCAGTGGGCAAACAAAAACAAACAAAAGCAGATTTTATAATGATACATGGCTGAAATCATGAGATTAAGCATAGACACGATATGAACAATTCAACAGTTTCATTTACAAGTCCAATAAACTAATTACAAACGAGCAGAACAGAAATAGCAGCAGGAAAATTGAGAAGAAGAAATTCAGCAGTGATGAAACAGCAGAAACAGTTTCAAATCAGAAGAATAAAAGCTCGAAACCCAGGAAAAATGGGGGAAGATCACCTCAAATCAGCAGCAAACTGTTACTCCATGTTTTCGTACGTGAAAGTACGCTATAAGTAAATTGATATAAGCTCGGAAATGAGATATTACGTTCCGCATTTCGCACGTTAAAGTTTCATCGTAAATTAATTAACGTAAGCTCGAGAATGAGATTATTTTGAGATTATAAGTACTATGCTATTTCAAACAAGTGATAAGTAAATTCATGAAGGTGAGGGGGTAAGTGAATCGAAGAAAGTGAGTTTCGTCAAAGTTTGTCAATTTGGTTTAAAATACGGTCCAAGCTATAATACCTGCTATTTATGGACTAGTACCATACAAGGTACCACATGACCATGATAGTAAGTTGTATAAAGTGTGTTAAAAGTAAGTAGTATTTTAAGTAATTTGAGATAATTCTTAATTATGTGGATAATTGGGTAATTATTAATTTTGGTGGGAGATTAACTGATTAATTAAGATCTTTGGATAAGTTTAAAGAGCCCCAATGTGACAGCAAATGGAGCCTTAATCAAGCCAAAATTGTGACTCTTACACCATGTAGCAAGATGACACTTTTAAAGGGATTTTGTGGCCAAGTCATCACAATGTGGCCCAGACACCAATTAAGATTTAAAAGCTTCTCTAAATCACTTAAGGAGGTGTTTATATCTCTATAATATGAGAAAGGGAGTCTTCAGCAAGTTCATACAAGAACATGTATGATAGAAACATGAGTTACTTAAATAAAAATTTCATACGAAATTATACTGCGTAATAGCAACGGGATTTTGTTATTCTAATGGAGTACAGTATAATCTTTCTCAAGAATATCATACGGATTTTTCCCTACTCTATGTATGTTAAGATTATGCCCTTCCTTCATTTTGGCATAATCCCGTAACTACATATGTTTGACAACGAGACATAAAGAGAAGTTCGTATTCATGAATTTATTCACATTATCCTAGTCTCAGAAGTTCCAGTATTCTCCCTTATCGGGACTTTATATTCAATTGAGTATTGTTTTGTTCCATTCAAGGGAGTAGAGGGTCTACACACACACACACACACACACACACACACACACACACACACACACACACACACATATATATATATATATATATATATATTTATGTATAGTATTATAGTATTTTCACCACCATCGAGCTATAATTGGTGGGCAGGCCCCTATTGGGCAACCTCTGATCAGATGATAAGTTAGATATCGAGTCTACTGTGGTCGAGTGCCTATGAGCGAGCCCAGAATGGATGAGATACATAGCCTAGTATGGCTGAGCTCCTATGAGCGAGCCTACTACGGCAGAGCAGTTATATATACCGAGCCCTATAAGGCCGGACAACTATTTTACTTAATATATTGAGAGAGTTGAGTCAGTATCAGCAGGTAAGCATATCTACAGATTATCTTTGACTCCCAGTTACTTCCAGTTATTATATTATCAGTTCAGTTTAAGCTTTTAGTTATTTTGTTGCCTTACATACTCGGTACATTATTTCATACTGACATCCATTTTACCAGGGACGCTACATTTCATGCATACAAGTTCAGACAGACAGACGACTAGACCTCCTCAGTAGGTGTTTCCCGAGTTCAGCTTGATCGGTAAGCTCCGCGTCCTTCGGAGTTGCCGGGTCTAGAGTTTTATGTACATCTTATGTATATATGTATACATATGTTATGGGTAGGTCGGGGCCCTGTTTCGATCACAGTGCATCCATCAGTAGAGGCTTGTAGACATATCCTGTCAGTTAGTGCAGTATGTTGGGATTGTAAGCCTTGTATGTATATTTGGTTCGTTTGCCAGCTGTAGTAGTTATGACTGCTTTGTCGGCCCATCTTATATTGATGTTTAGTCAGCGTTCGCAAATTGTATTGAAATGTGGCTCATGGCCAAAGTATGACATTATATGTTCAGAGTCCCTTAGTCACAAGTTGGTACGCAAGGATAGGTGAGGCACCGGGTGCCCGTCGCGGCCTATCGGCTCGGGTCATGATAGAAGTGGTATCAGAGCAATTCTGTCCTAGGGAATCTACAAGCCGTGTCTAGTAGAGTCTTGTTTATTGGTTTGCCCTTAGTCCCAAGTTGGTACGCAAGGATAGGTGAGGAACCGGGTTCCCGTCGCGGCCTATCGGTTTGGGTCATGACAGAAGTGGTATCAGAGCAATTCTGTCCTAGGGAATCTACAAGCCGTGTCTAGTAGAGTCTTGTTTATGGGTGTGTTGTGCGCCACACTTATAAGCAGGAGGCTACAGGGCATTTAGGACTGTCACTTTTTCTTCTTATTCTAGATCGTGTGGTAGAGCTCAGTTGTAAGAATTCATACTCTTAAACTCTATTTTACTTATAATAAGACGATACCTACATCCGGAAAAACAGTTGGTAAGAGATTGCATGTGGATGTGGAAGATTTGAGTCAGATGAACTCGATTTTGCATGATGCTTATGATGAGTAAATGTAAGGTATTTAGCAGATCATGTGTGTACCAATATGTGTAAGCTTCTTGATAAGGAGCCCTACGGTATGAATATCTATCCACCCATATGGTAAAAACAACGATAGAATCAAAAGGTACAAGTTTCAACAAGTAAAAGAAGCAAGGTGAAGAAAGGTACGAGGTACCCAGTTAGTGAAGATGATCGTTATCTACAATTCAGGAAGAGATGTAGAAGCATTTTGTGTTACCTTCAACAGTGATGGAGGTATGTACAATTGGCCACACCCATATCATTTATGCCCTATGGAAGCTAATAGAAGTAGTGTAAGAGAAGGACGGATATCAAGACCCGGCTGGGGTTAGAGTGACCCAAAATGGTGAATGGATTGTTTGTGTTAGTTGATATTTTTGAAGGATATTGCAAATGTGCTAATAGATTTCCTTGTGAGACATCCATATGGTGCACTCTAGAATAGTATAGCTAGATATGAATACTAGAATGTTAAAAAAAAAAAAAATTCAAAGATAGGCATTGGAAGCCTAGAAAGGATAAATATTACCTTAGTATGACTCCCGTCCCTAGCAGAGAGAGAATCTTAGGCAACCCGAAGAGCTAGTGAATGGAGCAAGGGGAGCTAAAAGCAAAAGAATATTTTGTGTGATAGACATAAATGTTAGCCCCATAAGAAGAGAGTTAATAAAGCATTGTGAGTAAGATGTGGTACATGGATGACAACGGTAGATAAAAAAATGACAGCATTGCAGAGTATAAAGCCAAGGGAAGGAAAAGACAAGAGGTGATAGGTCTTGATACAAGAAAGGATTATAGGCCATAAAGTTATACCCTCATTTTGAGAAATAAGTTCATGAATCTAACGTGATTACCAGAAGGAAAAGTTAGACCCCAGAGTAATAAAAATCAGTATGGACTGGTCAACATGATAAACTAAACATGAATTAGGGACTGGGTAATTTGATAATAGTCGCCATCATAAGAATTTCAGAGATTGTTCCGGTGATAATAGAATGGACAACAGAAGAATATTCATGAGAAATTCAAAGAATGGTCATTCAGGAAGACGCTTCCTTAAAGCAAGCAATGTAAGCAAAGTAAAACTTAAGGGACTGTGTGTGCCAGTTACACTAAGTGTCACCTTCGAGAGTAAGGAAATTTGTTGTCCTTGGTACAGAAAGATTACCGCGAGGCGAGTAAGGGTCATCAATGATGTGAAAAGACGCCAAAGATGAAGAGCTAAAACATCTATAGATAGATCGTCGTAGCACTAAATCTTATTACTCCCCTAAAGGGGGGAATATGGGGTGATGTGGTATTTAAGTCAGAATTAAGTGGTTCTAATAACAATGGAATGGTAAAATAAGAATGCGATAAAAATGATAAAAGGATGAGATTGCACTTACTCAAATCCTAATGATATGATACAATTCTAGAACATTATGCAAACACGACGCCAATGAGAAGAAGTAAAGGTTCCTGCACGGGACGTTATTGATAGATAAGGAGCCAGTGTGAGACGTAAGTTAGGACAAAAGAAATAACCGAAGAAAGATTACGCGGTATAATGAAATGAGGATGGGCCAACGAATAGTTAGCAGTTGATTCAGGAAGAGCCTAGGTATGTTTAGACAAGAGGATACCGACAAATCAATAGATCGTGCAAGATAAACATAGTGAACCCCAACATGGGGAATTCAATCTCGCAGATATGACATCGTGATCCTTGAGAAATATTCAAATAGGAGTTGGGGTATTTAAAGGTACTGTATGAATGTTATGGAAATAAAAGAGAGTCTCACTAGGAAGACAGTCAAAACTTCAGTTCAGAAGCAACTATACGAGCATATGAGCGTGAAGGTAAGTAACTACGCATAATTATAAGTGAATAAGAACATTGAAAACTTCTTTAGGTATGCAATATAACAAGCTAGCAACTTTAAAAGAGTTAGAGTGTCCTCCCTAAGTACTACAATGAAATACTAGCTGAGTAAATAAGGAAGAAGGCTTCAACCTAAACATGGTAATTTGAAGGAGAAATGGTCATGTAAAAAAAGTCTCCCTACAAAATTGTATGCACTACAAAAGAAAGTGGCACCTACCCTGGCTAATGAACGGGGAGTAAAATCAGAAGTAATATTCAAGACCATATGAGTTGTACAAAAATTCTGGCATGCGTGGAAACTAAGGTAAGCTAAGTATGCACGCAACAAGGGGCAGAAAGACCAGGAAAAGTAATTACCTACGTTTAAGGAAACTGAGATGGAAAGAAAGTAACTATTCGATAAATGATCCAGAGTTAGTTACATTATGAACACATTTAAGAGTTCGGAGTATTATCCATGCAGCATATATGTTGACAATCATACAACCATAGAAGACTTCCGTATAAGTTAAAAGAAATAATTGAGCCTAGGGTATAAACAAAGGATTGAATTATTTGAAGATTATATCATGGATATTCTATAGAGCCCATGAAATGATAAAGTAATAATTAATACCAGGAGCCGCATATCGGAAGATAGCTCCAGCCTACATGAAGGCTGATTAAAAGGAAGGGGAAACTAAATAGTTACATCAACCAAATAAATCAGGAGTCTGATTATTAGACCCAGAAAATTATAGAAATCGTGATAAGAACATTGCAGACTTACACTAATACCAGAGGTACAAGAGAGATAGTACAACAAACATATTCTATAACGACTTTACGATAAAGCCAGTTAGAAGAAGTACCAACCTCATAAGAAGTCAGTATGAAGCTCCCACCGGATTGTGTATGCACCAGAGTTGCAAGTATTATAATAGAGCTTCAAGTTGTAGATGTGAATTATACCTATGTGGAAGGAAGGTTATGAAAGAGATAAAAGATGTGATGCGAGATTTTAAGGCAAGTAAAGTAAAGGTGAACAACGTACGAGATATTCAAGTGCAGAAGGTTGTGAAGATTCCATACTTCAGATAGAAGTCTAGAAGCGTTGGAAATTAGTATCCAGGAATGATAGCAGCGTCGTCAGTGGCATATCTTCCAGCCTATGGTTTTTAGGTATCGAGAGGTCTAGTTAAGAGAGTAAAGAAGAGTTTTAGACGATGTGATATCCCACTTGATGTTCCAGAATGACACAAGGAAATCTATAGTGCAAGCAAGTTGAAGGAAGGTTGCGAGTAGTATAAATGGATATATGTAAATTGCAAGCTAAAGTATGGTAGAGAGACAAGGTTTTAGAAAGACAAGAGTAAGGATAAGAAAAGGGCAAGTGATAAGGTGATGAAAATGGATAAGTCCTCAGGAATTAAGCTCATGAAAACAAGAAGAGCTGATGATTTCTCTAAGTTATAGAAAGCTCAGTATAGCCTGAATGAACTCAAAGGAATATAAGACTAGTAGCATTTAGAAGAAATGGAAGCCCTGGTAGTAGAATAAAGGTGTAATTGTGCTAGATAAAGGATGACGTTTGGGCCTTCGGTTGAGTAATGATTTGACGAGGATTTCATGAATTCTATGGGATTAAAGTACCTGTGTAAGGTGAATCACATTAGTATGCTATAAAATACGGTTATGGAAGTAAAGTATCTCCCCTAGGTGGATCAGTCTAATTACTCCAAATGTCCCTGATGAGACGTGGGACCTAGCGACAATGTATTACGTAAGAAGTTTCAAGTTTTCAAGTGGTAGACTGTAGATCAACATTGAGGTGAATCAACAATGGATGGATACAAGTTACAAAGTATGAGATTAGATTAGGCCATCAGTCTTAAGATGAACAGTAATGAAGAAGCGTTAAAGGACTTAGACGTATACATATAGGATAAGAAACAAGAGTAACCTGGAGTTTGGTAACAAACCTCAGTAACGATAAATCTAAGTAAGAGTTAAGGTATAATATTACCTACCTTGATGCAGTAAAGCATACGGATAGATAACAGATCTGTAAAATAAGGTATAACAATATTCGCAAGTTCAACAAACTACTGAGCGAAGAACTTCAGTATACTTATAGGTTCCCAGAGGAGAACCTTGTTATAGTTATGTATATGTTCACAAAGTGAGGCCTAGAGATTGGCTAAAAGCTGGAGGAAAGAAGAGTCGCACAGGAACACATAAAAGGACAAAGACGTACACACTACAGGATAGAAGGTAGCAATAGTTACGAAATTGGAAGGATTCCGACCACAAGTCAAGGTGTGAGGAAGAGGCCTAAAAGGGGCAATGCCCTGGCCTTTGTATTTATTCACAGAACAGTTACCTAGATGGCAAGGAGAGTATTAAGGTATTCGGAACACATACGTTATGAAAACAATAAGTGCATCAGTCAACATTCGAGGACAAATGTTCCAAAGGGGGGAATGATGTTACACCCCATGTTTTCGTACTTGAAAGTACGTCATAAGTAAATTGATATAAGCTCGGAAATGAGATGTTACATCCCGCATTTTTGTACGTTAAAGTTTAGTTAAATTAATTAACGTAAGCTCGGGAATGAGATTATTTTGAGATTATAAGTATTATGCTATTTCAAACAAGTGATAAGTAAATTCGTGAAGGTGAGAGGGTAAGCGAATCGAAGAAAGTTAGTTTCATCGAAGGTTGCCAATTTGGTTTTGAAATAAGGTTTGATCTATAATACCCGGTATTTATGGACTAGCACCATACAAGGTACCACATGACCATGATAGTAATGTGTATAAAGTGTGTTATAATTAAGTAGTATTTTAAGTAATTTGAGATAATTCTTAATTATGTAGATAATTTAGTAATTATTGATTTTAGTGGGATATTAACTAATTAATTAAGATCTTTGGATAAGTATAAAGATCCCCAACGTGGCAGCAAATAGAGCCTTAATCACGCCAAAATTGTGACTCTTACACCATGTAGAAAGATGAAACTTTTAAAGGGATTTTGTGGCCAAGCAATCACAATGTGGGCCCCACACCAATTAAGATTTAAAAGCCTCTCTAAATCACTTAAGGAGGTGTTTATATCTCTATAATATGAGGAATGGAGTCTTCAGCAAGTTCATACAAGAAAATGTATGATAGTAATGTGAGTTACTTAAATAAAAATTTCATACGAAATTATACTGCATAATAGCAACGGGATTTTGCGATTCTAAGGGAGTAAGATGTAATCTTTCCCAAGAATATCATATATATTTTTCCCTACTTCAGGTATGTTAAGGTTACGTCCTTCCTTAATTTTGGCATGATCCCGTACCTACATATGTTTGACAACGAGACATAAAGAGAAGTTCGTATTCATGAATTTATTCACATTATCCTAGTCTCAGAAGTTACAGTATTCTCCCTTATCAGGATTTATATTCAATTGAGTATTGTCTTCTTCCAGTCAAGAGAGCGGAGGGTCTATATATATAGTATTACAGTATTTTCACCACCATCGAGCTATAATTGGTGGGCAGGTGATAGTAGCTTATATTTATGCAATTTAGACGCTATTTACACTCTAATTTAGCCGCACTTTATTGAAGTTTTAATGTTAAAAGATAACAAAATGATCTAATTGAGAAATTGATGTTTTGAAGGAGTCACTCCGAGATAGGAGGGAGCTAAAGAGTTCTTTGGAGTCATTATGAAGTGTGGAAGGCTAATCGGAGGTTAGCCCGGGCGAAAAGGAGCGAGAAAAGCAAGCGAAATGCAAAGTTCAGGTGTGCGACCACGAAGTAGGCCGCAAATTAGCTCACGAATTGAAGGCAATGATGCAACAAAAATCCGTGGCCAGATCCGCGGTCGAACGGCCGCAGACGGGCAGTCAAAAGCGAAACACACATGGGCAATTGTGTAATTTCCTAGGCGACTAACCTAAACTTATATGAAGCCTAAACTTGCCCAGAAGTTGGATATAGCTGGTGTTAGAAGATTTTAGAGGTAAGAACAAGAGAGAGAAGCAAAATCAATTCCTAAGAGTTTTATCTTCTTCTTCTTACTTCTAGTTTGATGATTATGAATTATAGTTTTGCATTAGTATGAGTAGCTAAACTCTTAGTTTTGGGTTTTGATGGAACCTATTGAAGGAGGAATATCTTGTTATGTTAATATAGATTTTCCATAATATTCTCTCTATTTGTTCAACTATATGTTTATTGTTGTTGATTGAAGGGCCCTCAATTAATTATTCCTATTTAGTATGCATTACTCGGGAGAGATTATATATTGTGATGACCCAAAAGGTCATCCCGTGTAATTTTAGCTAAATATGTGTTCCGAGTCCATGAAAGCCTCCTTTTATCTCACCTCGATGTGCGTGCACTGCCCAGGCGCGTAGCCGGGAAGCCGTTATGTGGAAAATTGATAAAATGATAATTTTATATTAATTATTTGAGTAAAGTTCACTTTGGTCATTATTTTTGGTAAACGGACCCGGACCCGTGATTTGACGGTCCCGGAGGGTCCGAAGGAAAATATGGGACTTGGGCGTATACCCGGAATCGAATTCCGAGAAATGAATATTTGATGAAAATTGTGTTCTGAAAAATATAAAGGTTTTTGAAGTGAGATTTGATGTGAAACCTGTGATACCGGGCCCGTATTATGGTTTCGAAGCCCGGAACAGGTTCAATATGTCTTATATGTGTTATCTATGAAATTTGGTGGGAAACGGACTTAGTTTGGCGTGATTCGGACCGAAAATGGAAAATTTAGAAGTTTTGGAAGTTTAAAGTAATTTTATTGATTTTGAGGTTTAATTCGATGTTTATGATGTTATCTTGGTGTTTTGATTACTTGAATAAGTCCGTAGGATTTTTTTGAGGTTGTGTGTATATTTGGTTTGAGCCGAGGGCTCGGGTGAGTTTCAGGTAGGTGTCGGGGTGCAAACCTTGTGAAAAATCTGGTGTAGGTGCATTTTTCTGGTGCTAGGTGTTTTACTCTATGCGATCGCATAGGTATAGTCGCGATCGCATAGCCTTTTGAAGGGGGAGGGGTCAGTTACCTTATGCGATTGCACAAGGGGGCCTGCGACGACATAGGTGTGTAGGTGAGCTGGGGGAGGGGCTGGTAGAGGTTCAGTGCGACCATATCCAATGGACTGCGATCGCGTAGGGTGGGGTCTGTAGAGCTCTGCAATCGCACAGGCTTCTTCGCGATCGCGTAGTTTAAATAAATAGTCCTCTATGGGATCGCAACCCTTTCTCCGCGATCGCATATGCCAAAAACGCCCAGTCATTTTAAGTGTCAAAAACAGAATGTTCATTACGGGATTTTAAAAGAACTCATAAACCCTCTTATTCTCCAAACCCCATAGACGACATTTGAAGAGTTCCTTCACCATAACCTCTTAGGTAAGTGATTCTAACATTGTTTTCTTCCATTTTTCATCAATATCTATTAGATTCTAGGCCTAAAAACATGAAATCAAATGTAGAAATTGGGGTTTTGGGTACAATTAGGGCTTTTTGATTATTTGGGGAATTTGAGCTCGTTTTGGGGTCGGATTTCAAAACAAATTATATATTCGGGCTCGTGGGAGAATGGGTAATCGGATTTTGGTCTGAACCTCGTGTTTCGACCAAGCTGGCCCGGGGTCGAGTTTTGGATTTTTTGGAAGAATGTTGGGAAATATTTAATTAGGCATTAAGGTTGAATTGTTGAGCAATTTCTGATGTTATTAAGTCAATTATGTCTAGATATGATTGTTTCGGAGTTGAGTTCGAGAGGAAAATTGGTGCTAGAGGCTTGATTGGATTCTTGGAGCCGAGATAAGTGTTTGGGCTAACCTTAGCTTGAGGGAATAGGTATCAAGTCCTATTTTCTATGTGGTGATTCATGTCCAACGTATAGGTGAGGTGACGAGTACCTATGTGTTGTGGTCAAGCATGACCGTGAGTCAAATTTCGTGATTTATGTGATTTATGTTGATATTCTCCGTGTTATGAAATGATTGTCACTTTGGAAGTTATGTGCCTGAGGGTAATTCATGATGTAGAATATTAGTGATTATTCGTTCGGTTGAGGATTATTTGTTCAGCTGTACTTCTGAGTGATATTGGTTATAGCTGAGTTCCTTGCCGGAATGATAGAATTATTGTTGGACATTTCTGTGCATTTAAGTATTCTTATTGTTGAATTTTCCTATCAAATTGTTGTTTTTATATATGTTATTGCACGAGGGGACATTCCGTGCCGAGTGTTTGTGAGGTTATGCACGAGGGGACATTCCGTGCTGAGTTTTTATTTATTTATTGCACGAGGGGACATTGTGTGCCTAGTGTTTGTGAGGTTATGCACGAGGGGACATTCCGTGCCGAGTGTTTGTGAGGTTATGCACGAGGGGACATTCCGTGCCGAGTGTTTGTGAGGTTATGCACAAGAGGACATTTCGTGCCAAGTGTTTATTTATTTATTGCACGAGGGGACATTCCGTGCCGAGTGTTTGTGAGGTTATGCACGAGGGGACATTCTGTGCCGAGTGTTTATTTATTGTTCAGAGCTGTTAAATTCCTGCTGTTATTTATACTTTTCAGTTGTTATCGTATTATGTCATTTTAGTGAATTGTTGCTCCTTTTCCCGCATGTTAGCTCCACTTTTTGTGCTTATCTGTTATTTCTTGTCATTACTTCTTTATTACATTATTGAACTGTACAAGTATTCGTTATTTGTCGTGTCCTAGCCTCGTCACTACTTCACCGAGGTTAGGCTCGGCACTTACTTAGTGCATGGGGTCGGTTGTACAGATGCTACACCTGCACTTCTTTATGTTGTGCAGATTACGGAGCCGGACCCAGTGGGCATTGATCAAGGGAGTATCCTTCAATCCACAGGCGACACTGAGGTAGTCCCATAGACGTTCGCGGGCCTTGGCGTCACCATCTATTTCTTTCCTTCTGTCTTATCTTGTAATTCTAGACAGCTACACTTGTTTGTTTCAAACTCATATTTTTAGTAAATCTTAGACTGTCCGTGAAATTGTGATACCAGTTCTGGGGTGTATTTAAGGAAATTTAGTAAGATTTATTATTTAAGTTTCTGAATTTCTTATCTTCCGCATTTTTAATTATAACCGTTCTAGTTTACCGCTGTTATTTCAATTGTCTATAATAAGGAAATAAATGTAATAATCGGAACGTTGGCTTGTCTAGCGGGTTCAACGTTAGACGCCATCACGACCTGAAGGTGGGATTTCGGATCGTGACAAGTTGGTATCAGAGCACTAGGTTGCCTAGGTCTCACAATTCACGGACAAACTTGGTAGAGTCTGAGGGATCGGTACGGAGATGTCTATACTTATCCCCCAGAGGCTGCAAAGTTATGAATAACTTCACACTTCTTCTTCTCTGTCGTGTGGTTTGAATTCTAAATGCTAACTGATTTTTCTATTCTATTCTCTCACAGATGACGAGAATGCGTGGTTCCTCATCTACCGATCAGCAACCCGATCCTTCTGTTGCAGCTCCTACGAGGGGCCGAGGACGAGGCCGTGCTAGAGGCCGAGGCAGAGCCAGGGCTCAGCCATAACAGCAACCCCAGTAGAGGACCCACAGGTAGACTTTGCCGATGAGGTTCCTAATCAGACGGTTCCGGTCGGACCAGCTCAGGCCCCAGAGGGGTTCATTGCCACCCTGGTTCTTCATGACGCTCTGGTCTGCTTAGTGGGCCTTATGGAGGGCGTGGCTCAAGACGATCTTCTTCCTACTACACCAGCTGTCTCTCAGGCTGAGGGAGGGACCCAGACTCCTTCTACCCGTACACCAGAGCAGCTAGCTCCTCAGTTCCAGACTCCAGTACCTCAGACAGCTAGAGTAGCTCAGCCATGGATTGTGGCACCGACAGTTGAGGGGGCAGCTATGTCTGTCGACGCTTTGGGGAGATTGGATCGATTCACCAAGCTATTTCCTACTACTTTTACTGGTGCACCATTAGAGGATCCCCAGGATTACTTGGACTGTTGCTATGAGGTTCTTCAGAACATGGGTATCGTGGAGTCCAATGGAGTTGATTTTGCTATATTCCATTTGTCTAATACCGCCAAGACTTGGTGGAGGGACTATTGTTTGACCAGGCCAGTTGGATCTTCGTCGTTGTCTTGGGCTTAGTTCTGCGAGTTGCTTTTGGAGAAGTTTCTACCAGTTACCCAGATGGAGGATCTTTGGAGGCAGTTTGAGCGCCTCCAGCAGCGATCCATGACTGTTACACAGTATGAGACCAGGTTCATTACTTTGGCCCGACATGCTATCATGATACTCCCCACTGATCGTGAGAGGGTGAAGAGGTTTATTGAGGATCTAGCTCAGCCTATTTGACTCCAGATGGCCAGAGAGACAGGTAGCGATATTTCATTTCAGGAGGCGGCCAATGTGGCCAGACGGATTGAGATGGTCTTATCACAGGGAAGCGGTTAGGGGTCTAACAAGAGGCCTCATCATTCTGGCCGATTCAGTGGTGCCTCATCTGGAGGCAGAGATTCTTTTGGAAGAGGTCATCCTCCTAGACCATTCCAGTTAGCACTCCAGGTATTCTGCTGTGCACCACAAGCTCCTATCAGTGCACCGCTGCTTCAGAGCTTCCAAAGTGGTTATTCTGGTCGTCAGGGACAACATTCGTTGCAGCCGAGGTCTTTCTTCACTTGTGGTGGTGTGGGGCACATTGCCAAGTTCTGCCCCCGAGCTTCTAGTGGTTCTCAGTATCAGGGTTCTCGTGCTATGATTCCCGCACCAGGTGCACCCCACCCCCTTAGCCAGCTAGGGGTGGAGGTCGAGGTGCCAGAGGTGGAGGCCAGACAGATAGAGGTGGAGGACAAGCCACGAAAGGTAGAGGTCAGGCCGCAGTAGGTCGACCTAGAGATGTTCAGGTTGGAGGGGCTCCGCCCTGATGCTATGCTATTCCTGTGAGGCCTGAGGCTGAGGCCTCTGATGCAGTTATTACAGGTATGGTTTCAGTTTGCAGCAGAGATGCTTCAGTTTTATTTGATCCGGGTTCTACATTCTCCTATGTGTCTTCACACTTTGCCCCATATCTGAGTATGCCCCGTGATTTCCTGAGTACTTTTGTATATGTGTCTACACCAGTGGGTGATTCTATTGTGGTAGATTGAGTCTACTGTTCATGCTTAGTGGTTATTGGTGGTCTAGAGACTCAGGTAGATCTTTTGCTTCTTGATATGGTTGACTTTGATGTTATATTGGGGATGTATTGGTTATCTCCCTATCATTCTATTCTGGACTGCCATGCCAATACAGTGACCTTGGCCTTTCGAGGGGTACCTCGTTTGGAGTGGAGAGGGACTCCTAGTCATTCTTCCGGTAGAGTTATTTTTATATATGAAGGCTCGGCGTATGGTCGAGAAGGGTTGTTTGGCATATTTGGCCTATGTTCGTGATTCTAGTGCTGAGGTTCCTTTATGGAGTCTGTGCCCGTGGATAGTGAGTTTCCTGAGGTATTCCCTGCTGACCTACCGGGTATGCCACCTGACAGAGATATTGACTTTTTTTATTGAGTTAGCTCCGGGAACTCAGCCCATTTCTACTCTGCCATATCGTATGGTCCCGCCAGAGCTGAAGGAATTGAAGGATCAGTTGCAAGATTTGTTGGATGAAGGCTTCATCAGGCCTAATGTTTCTCCTTGAGGTGCCCCACTGTTGTTTGTCAAGAAGAAAGATGGCTCGATTAGGATGTGTATTGACTACCGGCAATTGAACAAGGTTATATCAAGAATAAGTATCCTTTGCCGAGGATTGATGATTTGTTTGACCAGCTTCAGGGTGCTACAGTGTTTTCCAAGATTGACTTGAGATCTGGTTACCATCAGCTGAGGATTAGGGCGTCTGATGTCCCTAAGACAGCCTTTCGCACTCGGTATGGGCATTATGAGTTCTTGGTGATGTCTTTTGGGTTGACAAATGCCCCCACTGCTTTTATGGATTTGATGAACCGAGTGTTCCGAACCTATTTTGATTAGTTTTTTATAGTCTTAATTGATGATATTTTAGTTTACTCCCGTAGCCGAGAGGAGCATGAGAAGCACCTTCGACTCATCCTCCAGACTCTGAAGGACATTCAATTGTATGCCAAATTTTCCAAGTGTGAGTTCTGGTTGATTTCAATTGCATTTCTAGGCCATGTGGTATCATCAAAGGGTATTCATGTGGATCCCAAGAAGATTTCAGCAGTCAGAGATTGGCCTAGACCCACCTCAGCTACAGAGATTCGGAGTTTCTTGGGCTTAGCAGGTTATTATCGCCGGTTCGTGGAGGACTTTTCATCCATTGCTGCCCTGATGACCAAGTTGAATCAGAAGGGTGCCCCGTTCAGGTGGTCAGATTAGTGTGAGGTGAGCTTTCAGAAGCTCAAGACAACCTTGACCACGGCACCGGTGTTAGTTTTTCCCACAGGTTCAGGACCATATACCGTGTATTGTGATGCTTCAGGGTGGGACTTGGTGCAATGTTGATGCAGGGTGGAAAGGTTATAGCCTATGTTTATCGTCAGTTGAATGTTCATGAGAAGAATTATCCAGTTCATGATTTAGAGTTAGCAACTATTGTTCATGCATTGAAGATTTGGAGGCATTATCTGTATGGGGTACCATGTGAGGTATTCACGGATTATAAGAGTTTGCAGTATTTGTTCAAGCAGAAGGAGTTGAATATAAGGTAGAGAATATGGTTAGAGCTATTGAAGGACTATGACATTAGCATCTTATATCATCCGAGGAAGGCCAATGTGGTGGCCGATGCTTTGATCCGGAAGTCAGCCAGTATGGGTAGTCTCGCTTATATACCAATCGGAGAGCGACCGCTCGCTTTGGATGTTCAGGCTTTGGCCAACCGGTTCATGAGATTGGAGGTTTCTGAGACTGACAGTGTTTTGGCCCATACTGTGGCCCATTCTTCATTGTATGATCGTATCCGGGCCAGGCTGTATGATGATCGTCACTTAGATGTTCTTAGAGATACGGTCCAGCACGGAGGGGCCAAGAAGGTCACACTTGATGATGAGGGAGTTTTGAGGATGCAGGGTCGTATTTGTGTACCTGGTGTTGATGGCATTCGAGAGTTGATATTGCAGAAGGCCCAAAGTTTCCGGTATTCCATTCATCCGGGCGCCACAAAGATGTACCAGGATTTACGGCAACATTATTGGTGGCGGAGGATAAAGAAGGATATTGTAGCATATGTAGATCGGTGCTTGAACTGTCAGCAGATTAAGTACGAGAACCAGAGACTCGGTGGTTTGATGCAGCAGATTGAGCTTCCCGAGTGGAAGTGGGAGTGTAGCACTATGGATTTCGTAGTTGGGATCCCACGGACTCAGAGGATGTTTGATGCGGTGTGGGTTATTGTGGATAGGCTGACCAAGTCAGCACACTTCATTTTTGTATCAGTTTCATATTCGATGGAGAAGTTGGCAAAGATCTACATGAGAGAGATAGTTTGATTGCATGGTGTGCCCGTGTCAATTATATCTGACTGAGGTACTCAGTTTACCTCCCATTTCTAGAGAGTATTTCAGCGTGAGTTGGGCACACGGGTTGATTTGAGCACAACATTTCATCCTCAGACGGACAAACAGTCTGAGCGGACTATTCAGATTTTGGAGGATATGTTACGGGCATGTGTCATTGACTTTGGAGGTTCATAGGACCAGTTTTTACCTTTAGCTGAGTTTTCCTACAACAACAGCTATCAGTCTAGCATTCAGATGGCTCCGTATGAGGCATTGTATGGTAGGCGGTGTCGGTCGCCAGTTGGGTGGTTCATGCCGGGAGAGGCTAGATTGTTGGGTTCAGATTTAGTCCAGGATGCCTTGGATAAAGTAAAGATTATTCAGGATAGACTTCGTACAGCCCAGTCCAGGCAGAAGAGTTATGCGGATCGCAGAGCTCGTGATTTGGCATTTATGATTGGAGATCGGGTATTTTTTCGAGTGTCGCCTATGAAGGGCGTGATGAGGTTTGGGAAGAAGGGCAAGTTGAGCCCTAAGTACATTGGTCCATTTGAGGTTCTGGATAAGGTAGGAGAGGTGGCCTACAGACTTGCTTTGCCACCTAGCTTATCAGCCGTGCATCCTGTGTTTCATGTATCTATGCTTCAGAGGTATATTGGCGATCCTTCTCATGTGCTTGACTTCAGCGGTGTCCAGTTGGACAAGGATTTGACTTACGAGGAGGAGCCGGTAGCCATATTAGCTCGGCATGTTCATCAGTTGAGATCGAAGAGTTATCCTTCGATCGTGTTCAGTGGAGAGGTCAGCATGTTAAGGCAGCTACCTGGGAGTCCGAGTCCGATATGCGGAGCCGATATCCCCGTCTTTCCCCCAATTCAGGTACCTTCTATGTCCGTTCGAGAATGAACGTTTGTTTTAGAGGTGGAGATTTTGATGACCCGAAAGGTCATCCCGTGTAATTTTAGCTAAATATGTGTTCCGAGGCCATGAAAGCCTCCTTTTATCTCACCTCGATGTGCGTGCACAGCCCTGGCGCGTAGCCGGGAAGTCGTTATGTGGAAAATTGATAAAATGATGATTTTGTATTAATTATTTGAGTAAAGTTGACTTTGGTCAATATTTTTGGTAAATGGACCCGGACCCGGACCCGTGATTTGACGGTCTTGGAGGGTCCGTAGAAAAATATGGGACTTGGGCGTATGCCCGGAATCGAATTTCGAGAAATGAATTTTTGAAGAAAATTGTGTTATGAAAAATATAAAGTTTTTTGAAAATGAGATTTGATGTGAAACCTGTGATACCGGGCCCGTATTATGGTTTCGGAGCCCGGAACAGGTTCAATATGTCTTATATGTGTTATTTATGAAATTTGGTGGGAAACAAACTTAGTTTGGCGTGATTCGGATCGAAAATGGAAAACTTAGAAGTTTTGGAAGTTTAAAGGAATTTCATTGATTTTGAGGTTTAATTCGATGTTTATGATGTTATCTTGGTGTTTTTATTACTTGAATAAATCTGTAGGATGCTTTTGAGGTTGTGTGTATATTTGGTTTTGAGACCCGAGGGCTCGGGTGAGTTTTGGGTAGGTGTCGGGGTGCAAACTTGGTGAAAAATCTGGTGTAGGTGCATTTTTCTGGTGTCAGGTGTTTTACTCTATGCGATCGCATAGGTATAGTCGTGATCGCATAGCCTTGTGAATGGGGAGGGGTCAGTTACCTTATGTGATCGCACAAGGGGGCCTGCGACCGCACAGGTGTGTAGGTGAGCTGGGGGAGGGGCTGGTAGAGGTTTAGTGCGACCGCATCCAATGGACTGCGATCGCGTAGGATGGGGTTTGTAGAGCTCTGCGATCGCACAAGCTTCTTCGCGATCGCGTAGTTTAAATAAATAGTCCTCTATGTGATCGCAGCCCTTTCTCCGCAATCGCATAGGTCAAAAACGCCCAGTCATTTTAAGTGTCAAAAACAGAATGTTCATTATGGGATTTTACAAGAACTCATAAACCCTCTTATTCTCCAAACCCCATAGACGACCTTTAAAGAGTTCCTTCACCATAACCTCTTAGGTAAGTGATTCTAACATTGCTTTCTTCCATGTTTCATCAATATCTATTAGATTCTAGGCCTAAAAACATGAAATCAAAGGTAGAAATTGGGGTTTTGGGTAGAGTTAGGGATTTTTGATTATTTGGGGAATTGGACCTCGTTTTGGGGTCGAATTTCAAAACAAATTATATATTTGGGCTCGTGGGTGAATGGGTGATCGGGTTTTGGTCCGAACCTCGTGGTTCGACCAAGCGGGCCCGGGGTCGATTTTTGGATTTTTGGGAAGAATGATGGGAAATCTTTAATTAGTTATTGAGGTTGAATTGTTGAGCAATTTATGATGTTATTGAGTCAATTATGTCTAGATACGATTGTTGCGGAGTTGAGTTCGAGAGGAAAAGTGGTGCTAGAGGCTTGATTGGATTCTTGGAGCCGAGGTAAGTGTTTGGCCTAACCTTAGCTTGAGGGAATAGGTATCGAGTCCTGTTTTCTATGTGATGATTCATGTCTAACGTATAGGTGAGGTGACGAGTACCTATGTGTTGTGGTCAAGCATGCCCGTGAGTCGAATTTCGTGATCTATGTGATTTATGTTGATATTCTCCGTGTTATGAAATGATTGTCACTTTGGAAGTTATGTGCCTGAGGGTAATTCATGATGTAGAATATTATTGATTATTCGTTCGGTTGAGGATTATTTGTTCAGTTATACTTCTGAGTAATATTGGTTATAGCTGAGTTCCTTGCCGGAACGGTAGAATTATTGTTGGACATTTCCGTGCATTTAAGTATTCTTATTGTTGAATTTTCCTATGAAATTGTTGTTTTTATATATGTTATTGCACGAGGGGACATTCCATGCCGAAATTTTGTGAGGTTATGCAGGAGGGGGCATTCTGTGCCGAGTTTTTATTTATTTATTGCACGAGGGGACATTCCGTGCCGAGTGTTTGTGAGGTTATGCACGAGGGGACATTCCGTGCTGAGTGTTTATTTATTTATTGCACGAGGGGACATTCTCTGCCAAGTGTTTGTGAGGTTATGCACGAGGAGACATTTTGTGCCGAGTGTTTATTTATTGTTCGGAGCTGTTAAATTCATGCTGTTATTTATACATTCCAGTTGTTATCGTATTATGTCATTTTAGTGAATTGTTTCCCCTTTTACCCAGCATGTTAGCTCCACTTTTTGTGCTTATCTGTTATTTCTTGTCATTACTTCTTTATTACATTATTGAACTGTACAGGTATTCATTATTGTCGTGTCCTAGCCTCGTCACTACTTCTCTGAGGTTAGGCTTGGCACTTACTTAGTACATGGGGTCGATTGTACTGATGCTACACATGCGCTTCTTTATGTTGTGCAGATTACGGAGCCGGACCCAGTGGGCATTGATCGAGGGAGTATCCTTCAGTCCACAGGCGACACTGAGGTAGTCCCGTAGACGTTCGTGGGCCTTGGCGTCACCATCTATTTCTTTCCTTCTGTCTTATCTTGTAATTCTAGACAGCTACACTTGTTTATTTCAGACTCATGTTTTTAGTAAATCTTAGATTGTCCGTGAAATTGTGATACCAGTTCTGGGGTGTATTTAAGGAAATTTCGTAAGATTTATTATTTAAGTTGTTGAATTTCTTATCTTTCGCATTTCTAATTATATCTGTTCTAGTTTACCACTGTTATTTCAATTGTCTATAATAAAGAAATAAATGTAATAATCGGAAGGTTGTCTTGTCTAGCGGGTTTAACGTTAGACGCCATGACGGCCTGAAGGTGGGATTTCAGGTCGTGACAAGGTCGTTGTTGAACAACATCACTCCTAACGTATCTGAGGGATCAATACGAAGGGTTTAAAGCTGGGATTAGGAATAACGAAACTTTGGGTGCGATCTAAGTGAGTTATAATTAAGGCTAGCTAGCGTAATTCGGGAGTATATGTCTAGTATATTGTTATAATTACTCGGGAGAGAGTTATGACAGTCCGAGTGCTCATGATCGATAGAGAAGACTTAGGAAAATTTATAGCAAACGTAGCGGAAAGGACTCCGACAATAGGGGAAATCAGAACCTTAGATCATTCCAATTCTTGTCTACATTACGTATGTAGTTAGTTCTTAATTATTGCATTCTCATTACGTAACATTTAGTAGTAACCATACAATCTGTTACTCAAATATTTCTGAAGATTGAATACATGAATTTGTTGAGTCCAATAGCTATGATTGATAGGTTAACTCCTGTGGGATTCGACTCCGGACTTGTTAACCGGGATATATTTGCAACGACCACTTTGTCCTTTTTATAAGGCATAGTTGGGCGTGATCAAATTTTGACGCCATTGCCGGGGAATTTAACGGTGTTATTAATTGCAGTTAAAAGAAGTGCAAAAATTCTTAGTGTAGTCAATTTTCTTCAACTTTAACTGAGTGCATTGAAATTCTAACATTTGTAGTCTTGGATGTTACAGGTGCATGCCTAGAAACTCCTCAAGAACTGGTGAATTGTTCGAAGCATTATCAGATCCTGAGAAAGTTTTCAAGGCATTGAATCGTGCAAACAAGAAAGACAACCAACAACAGAACTCGACAAAACAACTTGAACCCGACATGGGAGACGAAGTAAACAACAGGAACAATGGGGATAACGTGAATGACCCAATCGAACAGGTGGTGGTGCCTCTTTTTCCAGAAGAAACATTGTATGATTGGGCACAACCCACCGCTGACAACTTAACAAATGCAATTGTAGCCTCGCAGATAAAAGATGATTCATTCCAAATCACAAACAACATGCTTCATTTGTTGCAGAACAATGGACTGTTCTCAGGGTCATACATTGAAGATCCTCAACAGCATCTGAAGAATTTCCTGTCAATCTGTGCCACGCAAACACAATGTAGCACCGGAAGCAATAAGGTTCTTGTTGTTGTTTCCATTCTCAGTGACAAGAGCGGCTTAGACTTGGCTTAATTCACTTCCCATAAAATCCATCACTACTTGAGAGGAAGCCTTCAAGCAATTTGTGAACAAATTTCACCCACCCAATAAGACTGCTTCGCAAATTGATGAGATATTGAGTTTTAGGCAGAAACCAACAGAGACATTACAGGAAACGTGGGAAAGGTTCAAAGGGATGCTGGTGTTGTGTCCACACCATGGTATTCTGGAGCAGATGTTGGGGAAGAGGTTTTACATAGGTTTGGCAAATAGCTTGAAAGCCAATGTTGATGCTTCAACATGTGGAGCATTTTTGAGCAAAACATTCAGAGAAAGCAAGATCTTACTTGACAAGATAGCACAAAACTCGGGATGGACGACAAGAAACACTCCAATCACTCCTGTGGTTCACTCAGTGGCCTTAGACCCAACTAACTCCATAGCTGAAAATATGGCCACTATAATGACACAAATGAGCATCCTCACCAAAAAGGTTGATGAATCAGGCCAGAAACAACAGGTAAACATAGTTGATGCAACTAATGGAGGTTTATGTACATCATGCATTAATCAACCATATGTTTGCTCGTGGAGTGCGGAAGGTGATCACCAATAATATCAGTGGTGCCTTACCAAAGGCAACATAGCTACAACCATCAGAATTAGTAGCAGGCTTATCAACAACCTCCACAACAACACACTGAGAGACACGAAGATGGGTTTGCTAGACTCGAGGGAATGATGCAAAAATTGATTGGGTCCACTGGGAAAGTAACTGAAAGAGTAGACTCACATGAGTCGTCAATAAAGAATATTGAGATCCCATTAGGAAAGATTTTGATGGCTCTGAATAATCGTCCCCAGGGGACGTTACCTGCAGACACAAAAATCAATCCAAAGGAGCAGGGCCCGAAAAAGCTAATGGAAGTGAGTCTACAAAACGGTAGAGACCTAGACCTGGAGCAAGAAATTGCTCGCGAGAGAAGACCTACCGAGACAGTGGTGCCAGTACCTATTGAGGTAGATGATTCAGCAGGTTTGACTGAGGTGACAGTACATCATGCACAAGACGACGCCAAAAAAGAAAAAGAGGTTGTGAAAAATACTGAGGCAGCACAGGAACTGATGGTGGAGGCAGTTCCTGAACAAGAAAAAAACCAAATCACAGGGAAGAAGCGACCTCCAGCACCATTCCCATAGAGACTAGCCAAGTATCAGAAAGGTGAGAAATACAAGAAATTCTTGGAGATGTAAAGCAAATTCAGGTAAATATTCCATTGATTAATGCTTTAAAGGAGATGCCTGGTTATGCAAAAATGATGAAGGACTTGATGTCCCGCAAGTTCGACTTTCAAGACTTGGCCACGGTTACACTGACTCAGACTTGCAGTGTTGTTGTGGCGTGAACCATTGCTGAGGAGCTGTCTGACCCAGGAAGTTTCACAATTCCATGCACAATAGGCAACTGTGCAGTTGCTAAGGCACTGTGTGATTTGGGGGAAAGCATAAACCTTATGCCCCTGGATATCTACAAAAGGCTAGGGATTGGAAGAGACCCACATCCATGTTACTGCAGCTGGCTGACAGGACAATAAAGAGGCCCTCTGGTATTTTAGATGATGTATTAGTGTAGGTTGGAAGTTTGTGTTCCCACCAGATTTTGTCATTCTTGATTGTCGGGTTGACGAGGAAATTCCCATAATTTTGGGAAGACCATTCTTGGCCACTGGAGAGATCTAATTGACTTTGAAACTGGAGAGCCCAAAATCAGATTAAATGATAAAGAGATAACATTCAACATGAAGAAATTTATGCGACGACCAAGTGCATTCGCCAATTGCTCACTAATCGATGTCGTGGATGTAATTTTGGAGGAGGAAGACGAGACATTGAACACTTAAAACCCTCTAGAAGCATGTCTCATGAACCTAGATGAAGCCAATGGAGAAGACTTGGCAGAGTGGGTACTTGTTCTCGAAGGCCAAGGTTTTTGGAAGAGGGATCTCGAATTTGAGCCCTTACACTTAGAGGAAAGAAAAACTACCCCAGCCAAGCCATCAATATAAGAGTCACCAAAGTTGGAACTGAAGCCACTTCCATCTCATCTCAGGTATGCATTCTTAGGACCTAACTTGACTTTACCTATTATTATCTCATCTAGTTTGTTAGATGTGCAAGTAGAACAACTTTTGCAGGTACTGACGGAGTGCAAGACTACGATTGGGTGGACCATTGCAGACATCAAGGGTATCGGTCCAGCCTTCTGTATACATAAGATCTTACTGGAAAATGGTCACAAACCTTCCAGATAACATCAAAGAAGTTTGAACCCCAACATGAAGGAAGTGGCGAAGAAAGAAGTGATTAAGTGGTTAGATGCGGGAATCATATTCCCCATCTCTGACAGCAACTGGGTTAGCCCAGTTCAGTGTGTGCCAAAAAAGGGAGGTATGAGAGTAGTGAAAAATGAGAAGAATGAATTTATCTCTACATGAATAGTCACAGGTTGGCAAATCTGTATGGATTACAGCAAGTTGAACTTGGCTACCCGGAAAGACCACTTCCCACTTCCATTCATTGATAATATGTTAGATAGATTGGCAGAGAGGTCCCACTTTTGATTTCTGGATGGGTACTCGGAGTATAATCAGACCTCTATTGCACCAGAGGACAGAGAGAAAACCTCGTTCACCTGCCCTTATGGAATTTATGCTTTTCAGAGAATGCCGTTTGGCCTATGCAACGCACCGGCCACGTTCCAAAGGTGCATGATGGCCATCTTCATGAATATGGTGGAGGAAATAATGGAGGTTTTCATGGATGATTTCTCAGTGGTGGAGAATACATTCGATGATTGCCTTAAGAACTCGAGAAGAGTATCGAAGAGGTGTATCGAGATAAATCAGGTGCTCAGCTGGGAGAAGTTCCATTTCATGGTAAATGAAGGTATAGTCTTGGGGCATTTAGTGTCAAGTAAGGGCATTGAGGTGGATCGTGCAAAGGTTGACGTGATAGCAAAGCTTCCACTACCCACTTCCGTCAAAGCAATCAGGAGTTTCCTTGGGCACACCGGTTTCTATAGGATATTTATAAAAGATTTTTCCAAAATTGATAATCCCTTGTGTAAATTTCTTGAAAAAGATCACTCTTTTTTGTTTCTGATGACTGCAGGGTAGAATTTGAGGAATTGAAGAAGAGACTGGTAACAACACCTATCATTGTTGCCCCTGACTGGGAGCAACCATTTGAGCTGATGTGTGATGCAAGTGACTATGATGTGGGAGCAGTTCTTGGGCAGCGAAAGGATACAATCATGCATCCGATATACTACACAAGTAGACGCTGAGTGGAGCCCAACTGAATTACATTATGACCGAGAAGGAGATGCTGGCAGTGGTTTCACGTTTGACAAGTTCAGATCGTACCTGATAGGCTCGAAGGTAATTATTTATACCGATCATGCTGCTCTCAGGTACCTAATCGATAAGGAGTCAAAACCGCTCCTGATTTGTTGGGTACTACTGCTGCAAGAATTTGACATGGAAATCCATGACCGTAAGGGAACGGAAAACCAAGTAGCTGATCACTTTTCTAGACTAGAAGGAGATGAGAAAGCGGTTGAGGTAGAAGAGATTCTGGAAACCTTTCCAGATGCGCAACTACTTACCACAAATCTTGAGGAAGCGCCCTGGTATGCAGATATTGCAAACCATCTGGCGAGCGATATTGTTCCTCATGACCTTTCCTCTGTCCAAAAGAAAAAGTTCTTTCGTGATTGCCGTATGTATTATTGGGATGAACCTTATCTGTTCAGGATTTGTATTGACAACATGATCCGGATGTATCCCCGAGATAGACCAGCCTTCTATTTTGCAGGCATGTCACGCATCACAATACGGTGGGCATTTCATGGGAGTTTGGACAACTGCGAAAGTCGTGGAGGCAGGCTTCTACTGGCCAACAGTGTTCAAAGATGCACATTTGTGGGTAAAGAGCTGTGATGAATGCTAGTGAACCGAGAATATTTCCCGCTGACATGAGATGCCTATGAACCCAATTCAGGAGGTCGAAGTGGTTGATGTATAGGGAATCAATTTCATGGGGACCTTTGTCAGCTCATATGGCAACAAGTACATACTCGTCGCTGTGGAATATGTTTCTAAGTGGGTGGAGGCTGCAGCACTACCTACCAATGATGCAAAGGGGGTGATTGGGTTTTTGAGAAAGAACATATTCACCCAATTTGGCAGGCACTCATTTTTGTAATCGAGCCTTCGAGAAGCTGCTAGAGAAGTATGATGTAAGCCACAAGGTGGCCAATCCCTATCATCCACAGACAAGTGGGCAAGTGGAAGTGTGAAACAGAGAAATAAAGAGTGTGTTAACTAAGACCATGAATGCAACTAGAACAGACTGGGCGAGAAATTTAGATGATGCACTATGGGCTTATCGAACCTCTTTCAAAACACCAATTGGCATGTCACTATACAAGTTGGTATTTGGGAAGGCGTGCCACTTGATGATGGAGGTGGATCATAGAGCTTGGAGGGCGTTGAAACAGTTGAATCTCGATATGGAAGCTGCGGGAACAAGTAGAGTCAGGGAGATGCAAGAGATTGATGAGTTCCGCTATCATGCTTTTGAGAGCACAAGATTGTACAAGTAGAGAATGAAGATGTTACATGATAAAAACATTATATAGCGGAATTTTAAACCCGGAGATACGGTATTGCTATACAACTCAAGACTAAGGTTATTTCCGGGAAAACTAAAGTCGCGATGGTCAGGGCCATTTCGTGTGGTTGAAGTACACCCCACAGGTGCTGTAGAGATTGCCACAGAGAATGACTCTCGCGCATTCAGAGTCGATGGACACAGATTAAAACATTATGTAGGCATGGATGAAGCAAATGGAGTGTTAGTGATCGAGCCCTAGAGGTCGAGCGAACCTTAAATGCGCTTACCTGCGTCGTGCCGCGACGTTAACTCAAGCGCTTCTTAGGAGGAAACCCATGATTTTCTTCTTTTGTTTTTTCTAAAGTTGTATTTGATGTTTAACATTACTGACCGAACTACTAGTGTGTAGGGCAAGAATTGCACGCATCGGAAGGAGTCGGGGGTCAAAACTTACCCGGGAAGAGGTAAAATTATGGAAAAGGAGAAAATTGGTCGAAGACGATGATCCGCGACTTCGAATTGGAATGCGGATCTGACCGCGAATTTTGGGTGCCATACTGTTGTGAATCCGCGGACGCGGATTAGGCCACGGATTCGCCCGCGGATTTTAGCCCTTGTTCTGCCCCAGGTCCGCGACTGCGGATGGAGCGCGAATGTTGCGTCCTTTTCTTCCCAGGATCCTCGACCGCGGACGCGACCGTGGATCTGGGCGCGAATAAGGGGGCTGACCAGGTACGTGTTTAATTTTTTTTATTAGTTTTTCCCCTCCCTTAACATAAACACCCACGCCCCATATTCCCTACCCACTTTCCCCACTCCTCTTCTTCCCTTCAACTAAAACCCTTTCCCCTTTCCCCTTCCCCACAAACCAAATATCCGATCCCTCTCCTCCCCTTCCCCCATATTCTACCTTCAACACAAAATTTGTCCTCCCTTCTTCTCTTCTCCACTCAACCAAGATCCAGCCTCCATTCTCCTCAAGATCTCCAAGTAAGTACATAATTTTACTCGTCTTTCTTAGTATTTTTCTTTTTTGTTTTTATTTTCAGTTTTTGTTGTGATTTTCTCTTCAAATTTTCTTATTTTCCTTACTAGTGTATGTACAGGGTAGTAAAATCATGTGTTTTTTCTCTTGGAAATGGATTATGGTGTATATGTGGTGTGTGAGGCCACTAGAATTGGGATGTGAGGTCTGGTAATTCAATTGGTGCTTTGTGTAACCTTGGAGAGTATGTGCACACTAAGTGTTTGTTGATTTTCCTCAATGACCTCTGAATGAAAATTGTGACCAATTGTGCGAGTGAAGTCTGAGTAAACACCATTGGTTCACATATTATGCCCCCACTAATAGTGGTGTTTATTGTGATGCGTCCTTCCAGGAAGAGACGCGCTACCGAAGCCTCGTCTAGTCGGCAAGGCAGTTCATCCATAGCACGGGCACCGGCCAGCACAAGCCAATTTGATCATAGTAGGTTTGTTTCCAGAGCGTCTGTCCCCCTATTTCCCTTCGCGGAGTCGGGGTTTCGACATTTCTGGTACAACTCCTTTTCCTTTTGGGAAAGGGGGTATGGAAATTGAAGAGTCGCCACCTAATGGGTTTAAGGTGCTTTAGGTCACCTAATGCAAGTAACTCATATAAAACGATTTATGTTACCAGAGATTGGGTAAGGTCTTGAAATTACCTTGGGAAGGTGTTAGGCACCCTCGAGGTCCACAACGGCGGGTCCCGACCAAACTCATTTTTATGAATTAGTTATTAAGCAAACAAACCAATTTAAACACATAAAGATTATTAAGAACATTAATAAAGAGTTCCTAGGTTTATTATCCTATAGGATCACATTTGTGCAATACCCGGTAAACCTTCCTCAACTAGAGGGATTACACGTGGCATTAGCGCACATGTCATCATATCATGTATTACCCATATACCCTCCCCTTAGCGGTTTTAATTAGACGAACTATATGCATGCATTACCCGTCCCTTCCTTATGGCCCTGGAGGTGTTTAGGACCTCTAATTCGTGGCGGTTTGAGACTCTCCTGGAGTGCTGAAAGGAAACAATCTAAGCGACAACAAAGAACATATAGGAATATCAAGTAAAGAACAATTAAGGGGTCTCATGTTTACCTCCACAAATAAATAGATAATTAGCACGTCACAAACAACAAGATTTCAGATGTTTCATAAAAAGTCCTAGAACAGGATATCTAGGTGAGCATGCCAAGCAGAGAATGTGCAGTATTGCGTTAAGCCGAAGTGATAGAAACCTAATCAGTTTGCTTACTGACTTAGGACTTGCTGAATCTGGGTAGTTCACAAATAATTAAACAAAGCACAATTTTACCATTTGCAATATTCCAATTACCCTACAGGCTTGCCTAGGCATGGATTTGAGATGTCCTGTAAACATGATATCCAAATGTTAAATAGAATTTTAATACGAACAATCGATTTTAAACAGGCAGTTTGTGTTCATGATGTCCTACATGCATTCTGTCTAGGTGCTGAACATTACAGAACTGATATTATACATTTATCTCTATGAGCATGATATCTAGATATTGGGACTGCTTTTTATACTATCTAGATATAGGCGTAATATTTAGTCAAGTGCAATAAAGGCCTAAAACGTGTTTTCTAATGCACAAAGGAAAAAATTTATGAACATGATTATTAGGCAGAATTAATAATAAGCTAGTGACAGGATTTCTAAGCAGGCATGATGTATGCAGCGTTTTTTTAGAAAAGAAAAAATTTTAGAACAAACAACAGGATAACTATGAACATGTTCTCTAATGCACAAATGATCCTCAGAGCATGATTTATAATGAAAGCAAATAGACATAGTAATCCTAAAAGTATGATTTCTACCCAAATGCCCCCCCCCCACAAACATTATATGAAAATCCCTCCCCTTTTACTAATATCCCCAATATCTGTTTACAAGGATCATTATTACAGACCATTACATAATAAATAGAAGCTATGCTATAGGGAGCATGAATAGGCCGAAAGTGAACCTAGAAATACCAGGCCTTCAAACGGTTCAAGGTGACATGATGTCCAATGGGGGTATCCTGGTGTGTCAAAGTTCCCAAGGGCCTCAGGGACCCCAGGCAATGCTCACACCAAGGATTTTTTGAAGAAAATAGTTTTGTGCAGTGTGGAAGAGCCAACCCAGTGTGTCAGAGTTTGGAGGAATCTCATGGATCCCTAGGCAGTACACACAATGGAGGGGCAGAACTTAAATAATCTAAGAGTAGAAGTGAGAGTGCATGACATAGTGGAAACAGTTTTGGGAAAACAATCCAGAAGTAAAACAATTCAGAAGTGAGAATAGTTTAGAAGTATATACTTTAGAAGTGAAAACACTTTAGGAGTTGAAAAAAAAATAGTTTGGAAACATTCTAAGAAAACAAAGGTTCAGCAAACAACAACAAATAGAAACACATTCACAAGGTTTCAAACAAAGCTTCATATTGCCCAGACTTAACTCAGTTTATTAGTTGACCTTAGGCGAGAATATAACATGCTGAGAACAAACAATTACACAAAAAGGAAGCAGGAGTTGGGAACATAAGAATCCTGAATCAGGAGCACATAGAAACATGATGTTAGGGAAGCATGCTAGTCAGGAGCATAAAGCATGCATGATGTAGATAACAATTCACTAGGACATACTGATTTAAGGTCTAGACAGGAATCACTCACGTTTAACAGTCATACATAACTATAGAGGTAAGCATACTGACTCAAAGCAATGGACAGGGAAACATAAAAGTTTAATGTAAAAGCAGTCATGCTAATCAGTTCATGGAGGGGACATAATTGATCACACCAATTGAGGTTAATGGAAAAGTGGGAGTCTTAGATATCACAGTAAACATGTTGGCTTAAAGCAATAGAAAGGAAATGTTGCAACTTAAACACAGAAGTAAGTTTGTTGGTTTAGAGAAATAAACATGAAGGATTAAAACTTAAACAGAAGGTAAACATGCTGATTAGGTTGACAAACAAGAAAGAATGAAACTTAAACATGTTGATAAAAGCAATAAACATGAAAGAATACATAATTAAGTACATAAGTATTAGACTAGAGACATGGACTTAACAGAAATTGAGCAACAGAGAACATACATGTTCAGACCTCATAATGACATTAGGAATAGGAACATACCAGTTGAATAAAGATGAAAGGTATGCGGGATTCAATAGTCTAGCCTTGGCTTTTAGCCGGCTAGACAAGCAATGAGCAAAAGTAGCAGAGAGATGAGAGAAACGTATGTGCGTGAATGTGTATTTTCTGTGAACTCTTGTTCGTGTTTGAGAGGTGAAATAAGAGTGTATATATAGCATTTAGGGAGTAGTACAAATAAGGTAACCAGAATCAAAAGTCAATCAATTAAAGACAATCAAATAGCCACAGAATCAATTCCTATGAGGGAGTCCGGAATGGACCTCTTAATTAGGGGTAATCACTTAACGGTCATAACAAAGTGGGGGTTAATTAAGGCAAGGAATCCAAATTATACCAAATAGGGAGTTAGTAAAAATCACAAAATCATACGGACGACTAGTTAAGGCAAGTGTGAACAATTTAAGTCATAAATAAGGAAACACATAAAATCTATGCACACAAATTTTAACAGAGCAAAATAATAGGAAATAATCAGTAAAAATCTACAAAGAATACTAATTTTGGGGAAAGAATTACTCAGATTCTTTAAATAGAAATCAACTAAGTAAAAAAATCTCAGAAATACAGAATTCAGCAAGAAAAGCAGGTTCAAACCATTAACAAGGATTAATTAGGGAAAAATTCCCAAAGCATACTGAATTTTAACAGGGAAAATATTTAAGTCAAAAAATAGAGTAAACTAACACGACCGGTATCACAGAAATAACAAAACATCGAAACAAAGCTGAAGAAATCAGTATATCACACATAATCGACTAGGGTTCGAACATTCATGCGAAAAGTAGTCAAGATGATGAAGGAACAATTAATTAAAAACTAAGAAGTTTAGAAAAATCTCCGAAGAACAGTTTGAGATGAACCCTAGTTTAGAAAGAGTGGTTAAAAATCGAAATAGCTAATTAAAACAAGAGATTTTTAAAGGAAAGCACTTAATAGTACTCGAATCACCCCAGATCTATAAAGATCTAAGAAGAATCGACAGTAATGAACTAGGGATTTCTGAAAAAATAGTAGAGATGAAAAGAATCGGTCAAAAGACCCATGGATTCGTAATAAAATAAGGAGAAATCCCTTACTTACAAACGAAAATGGCCTGAGACAGGCCGGTGAACAAGTTTCGAA
>MDKI01028037.1:0-15158 GCA_005239505.1 Nicotiana paniculata
CCCGGGCGTTTGGGCTCTAACGCCCCCCTAACGCCAGGGGGGCCTGGCGTTATGGCCCTAACGACCCCTTAACGCCAGGGGGGGCCAGGCTTTATGGGGAAAACTCCCCCCTAATGCCAGGGGGTGCCAGGCTTTAGGGGGCAAACGCCCGGCTATCGCCCGGGCGTCTCCTTTTGCGTATTTTCCGACGTATTTGCATCCTTTTAGCCCCGTTTCCATCTCCACTTCACCTACACATGAAGTAAACTCCATTAAGAACATAACAAGTGTAATTTTATCATTAATGCGCATAAAATGTATGGTATATCACATGTTAAACTATGCAATTTAGTCTTGCATCAAGGCGCTCTTTTAAAGGGCACTATACACATTTGAAATTTTTATGTCAGTTAACTTATTTCTGGGCCCACACACAGGTATAACGCGGTATATAACTGCACTATACATATTAGCACGGTTATATAACGCGCTATACCTTTTTGTCCCATCAAGTCAGCATAGCGATGTTTATACATGCACTATATATATATAACGTGGCTTTAAACCGCGCTATATAAAGTATAGCGCATTTTAATACCGCATTATACATAGAATGGTTATTCTTTATTTTTTTAACCTATTTACGTCACACTTGTCAAAAAACCCAATAATTGTGTTCCGGACACTATTGTTAATACTTCTGGATGTCATGTTTTCTTTAATTTTCTCACCACTTCAACTGGATCAATATCTCCTACTACTGTTAATTTCCTCTCTTTCATATCAATTGATGGATTTTCAATCAATGTTGAATAAAAAAATAATAATAATAATAAACATCACTTTTTCGGCTACCGAATGTAAATAATTTTTGGTATGAAAAAGGCCCAAAATCTTAATTGAATATATATATATATATATATATATATATATATATATATATATTATAAAAATAGTATTTGTATAGACAATAAGGTTGACACTTGCTTAACAAAGTGCATACCAATTACATCGGGAAGTAAAGTGTTAGAATCCAATTATCCAAACCCAAACTTAAAGGGTAGTTCGATGCGCAAAGTATTCATGCATTCACACAAGGTACGGAAAAAGGTTGCACCCCAAGGGTGTGATTAGGGGTGGAAAAATGGTTCAAAGAAAACAATTAACCACCCATATTATCCACTAAAAATGAGTTGGATAATAAACTATTTAAAAACGGGTCAAATATGGATAAGAACCATATTATCCATTTAGAAAATGGATAACCAATGGGTCTAACTTTTATATTTCTAAAGCCTCTAATTGGGGGTTTCTCAAGTTAGGCAGACTAATAATTCTCCCAAAAGTTATCATATGCAAGAAATCATGGATAATATGATTACCCATATTATCCGCTGGTTAACCCATTCTTTATCCATATTAAATATGGGTCGGGTTGGATAATTTATCTAGTTTTTCATTATCTATTTTCGACCCGAACCATATCCGACCCGCCCCTCCTATTTGCCACTCCTAGGTGTGATTTTGGGTTGTGATTTAGATAGTCTACCCTATTGCAAGTATTAGCAGTTTCTTCCACGACTCTAACGGAGATCCAAACTCATATACCGGTCAAAATTGTAATAATAAGTCCATATTTTTGATAGGTTCAAGGTTAATTTTTAATGATGACAATAATTCCTTGTGTTATATATGCGGGACAAACAAAAAGGAAAGATGACAATATGCTCAGCAAGATTCAAATTTGCAAACAGGGAAAGCCTGAACATGTTGTTACTACAATCAAGGGAAGCAAGATTGATATTCGACTAGAAATGGCAAGCAAGGAAATTTTATGAGCCAAGCGGTCATTTTATGAATTAAGACTCCTTTCTAGAATTATTAGCCATAAAAAGATTAATTTTAATTACCTCGATTTGTATGCACAGTCCGGGCGTAAAACTGGAAAGCTTTTATGTTAAAATGTGAGAAACAGTAATTTCTAGAGTTAAAATTTGGTTTTAGTTGACTTGAGACAACATTTTGAGTAAACTAACTCGGATCTTTGTTCCGACAATCCCGGGAGGTCCGCAGTAAAATATGGGACTTGGGCGTATACCCGGAATCGAATTTCGAGTTCCCAAGAAATGAATTAGTGTTTAGGACCATTGGTATCAGGTCCGTATTTTTGTTCCGGAGCCCGTGCAGATTTGTTATAGTATTTAAGTACTATATGTGAAATTTGGTGAGAATCAGAGTTGATTTGACGTGATTCGGACGTCTGGTTGAGAAATAGTAAAAGTTAACTGTTCTTGATAAAAATGATGAGTTTTTAGGTTAAATTCATAGTTTAAGATGTTATTTCACGATTTGATCACACGAGTAAGTTCGTATGATGTTTGGTTTAAAGCCCCGAGGGCTCGGGTGAGTTTTGGGTAAGCTACGGGATGTTTTACACTTAAGAAATTATGATGTTTCTGCTGTATCTGGTGCCCAGACAAAATGTTATTCGCGTTCGCGTTGCTAATCCCACGAACGGAAGAGTAAAAACACTAGGGCCATTTTTTTGTTCTATGCGAACGTGTCAACCCACAAGAACATGATGTGTTAATTGGGCCTGAGGGAGGGAAGCTCGTTTATTTTATGCGAACGCGATCAACGGTCATGAACGCGATTCTCAAAGGCTTCAAAGCATCACGAACACAGCCCAACGTACGTGATCATGAAGGCCAACGGGCCTAACCCTATGGGAATGCGGGCAGGCTCACGCGAACGCGATGAAGGCCTGCCCAGCTATATAAAATCAATTTTACAAACAGGCAGAACCCTTTTCTTCATATTTTTTGAACTACAATGACCTAGAGGTGATTTTCTTCACAAAATTCATCCCCAAAGTATTGATTCGAGTGTGTTGGAGGTGAATTCGAAAGGAAAAGCTATAATTGAGCAGTGAGTGGCCTGCAAAATTAAGGTAAATGTTTGGTCTAACCTTAGCTTGAGGGAATAGGTGTTTTTTGTCTTGTTTGCTACGTGCTACTGTTGAGTACGATGTATAGGTGTGGTGACGAGTATCTATACGTTGGTGTCGAGCATGCCCATGAGTCTTATACTTTGATTGTTGTGACTCTTATTATGTATTGTCCATGCTTAAACTGATGGCTTTCCATGTTCAACAAGACTTATGATGATTTTCTTGGTAATTGATCATTGTTCAGCATTGGCTCAAGATGAGATTTATTTTGCAAAGTTAACTGTTGGAACTAGATTGGTTATAGTTGGTTCCCTTATCGGGATGTATTTGTTTCTATTGTTGATTCCCTTGCCGGGATATTATTGTTTCAACTGTTTGGGTGAGGTAAGAGTGATAAATCATGAAGGGTGATGTCGTGCACATTTACATTTATATTTATGCATATGGTAAGGAAGAGTGATAAAGCACGAAGGGTGATGTCGTGCACATTTACATTTATATTTATGCATATGGTAAGGAAGAGTGATAAAGCACGAAGGGTGATGTTGTGCATATTTACATTTATATTTATGCATATGGTAAGGAAGAGTAATAAAGCACGAAGGTTGATGTCGTGCACATTTATATTTATATTTATGCATATGGTGAGGAAGAGTGATAAAGCACGAAGGGTGATGTCGTGCACATTTATATTTATATTTATGCATATGGTGAGGAAGAGTGATAAAGCACGAAGGGTGATGCCGTGCACATTTACATTTATATTTATGAATATGGTGAGGAAGAGAGTAAAGCACGAAGGGTGATGTCGTGTACTCTATTTATTATTTGGTGAGGCTGAGAGTAAAAGCACAAAGGGTGATGCCGTGCGAGTTTCTTTTCTATTTTTAATTGCTAAAATTATTTTTGATCACTATCTGTGTTTGCCTTATTGGTTTCCTTGTTTATTATGTTAGAAATTCCCCATCGCGTGCTCCCTTCCCATTAGTTGCTATTTCTTTAAATTCATTCATTGTTGTTATTCCTACTAGCAAGATTTTATAAATATCCAGGTTTTATGTGGTGTCTTTTCCTAGCCTCGTCACTACTTCGTCAAGGTTAGGATCGACAATTACTTAGTACATGGGGTCGGTTGTACTGATACTACACTCTGCACTCTTTTGTACAGATCTAGGTACTGTCCAGCGCTAGGAGATTTTAGTAGCAAACATCGTTATTCGGAGACACGAGGTAGATCTGCTGGAGTTCGTAGATTCCCGGAGTCTCCTCTTAGTTTTATAGATACTGTTTTATTACACTCAAAACAGTTACATTATTTTTTCAGCCATTATTTGTAGTAATCTTAGTAGGTCATGAATTGGTTCAGTAGACCCTGGGGTAGTCTTATAGTTGTATATATTTAGTTTTTGGCTTGGTTATTTATTCGTTTATCATTTTATTCGTGACATTATTCGATGTAGTTATATTTTAGATTGGCTTGTTATGTTTAAGTAAATATTAAAGGAAAATCGCTAATCAAGTTCTAACATTGGCTTGCCTAGCAAGTATTGTGTCAGACGCCATCATGAACCCTAAGGTTGGGAATTTGGGTCATGACAAGTTGGTATCAGAGCACTAGGTTGCGTAGGTCTCACAATTCAAGAAAAATCTTAATAGAGTCTGAATGATCTGTACGGAGACGTCTGTACTTGTCTCTCAGAGGCTATCGAGTAGGAAAAAACTCAATTTTATTTCTATTCTATCATGCGATTCTTCTTATCTCAAATACTGATTGAATTCTTCTATTCTCTCGCAGATAGCGAGAGCACGTGCTTCCTCTTCCGTTGTCCAACACTCCTGTCCTCCAGCAGCAGCTCCTACTAGGGGTAGAGGCCGAGGCAGGGGTAGGACTCAACCCATTGCTCAGACAGCAACCCCAACTGTGGAACCCCACATCGAGATTATTGAGGGGGTTCCATCTCGGACCATTCTAGCGAGACCAGTGTCCCAGAGGGGTTTATTGCCACACCAGTACTTCAGGACGCTTTGGTCCGTTTAGCGGGCATTATGGAGGATGTAGCCCATACTAGCACATTCTCCATAGCAGCAACCATATCTCAAGCTGGAGGAGGGGTCCAGACTCCTGCTACCCACACTCCTGTTTAGACTACTCCTCAGGTTCAGACCTCAGCAGCCAATCCAGTTGGGGTAATTCAGCAGGTTGCTCCAGCGTCGCCCGTTGATGGGGCAACTATGTCCACTGATGCTTTGTGGAGGTTGAATAGGTTCATTAAGTTATTTCATGTTCATTTCAGTGGTGAGACTTCAGATGATCCTCAGGAATACCTGGATAGTTGTCACTAGGTTCTGCGTAATATGGGTTTTTTAGACACCAATGGGGTCGATTTTGCCGCCTTTCAGATGACTGGTTCCACCAAGAAATGGTGGAGAGATTACTTTTTGACTAGACCAGTTTGATCGCGTGCTTTGACTTGGGATCAGTTTTCTCATCTATTTTTGGAGAAGTTTTTGCCTGTTACTACTCGAGAAGAGAAGCGTCGTCAGTTTGAGCGACTTCAGCAGGGCAGCATTACTGTGCTCCAGTATGAGAATCGCCTTGTGGATTTAGATAGACATGTTATTATTTTGTTGCCCACAGAGAGAGAGGATCTGACATTTATTGAGGGCCTTTCTTAGCCCATCAGGTTGCAAATGGCTAAGGAGATAGGGACCGAGATTTCTTTTTAGGATACGGCTAATGTGGCTAGGAGAGTAGAGTCCGTTCTCGAGATGGGAGGTCTGGGGTCTGACAAGATACATCGGCATTCTGGTGATTTGAGTGGTGCCTCATCTGGAGGCGGGGTTAGTTTCAGTAGAGGACATTCTTCCAAGACATTCCATTCAGCACTTCAGGCTTCACATGGTACTTCAGGAGGTTGTGGTTCTTATATGCCTCCTTCTGCTCAGCGAGTCTACAGTGCACCATCAGCTCCTATTAGTGCACCTCCTCTTTAGAGTGTTTAGGGTGGTTATACTGGTCGACAAAGTAAGTTTTCCGGCCAACAGTCAGTAACCAAGGTTTCCTTTACACTTGTGGTGACTCAAGGCACATTGCTAGATATTATCCTCGCGCATCGGATAATTCTCGGTATCAGGGTTCCTGTTCTATAGTTCCAGCATCGCCTGCCCAGCCAGCCAGGGGTAGGGCTCAAGCAGCTTGAGGTAGAGGTCAGGTTGTTAGAGGTGGAGGCCAGGCCGCTAGGGATGAAGGACAACCCGCTAGAGGTGGAGGTACGCCTATCAGAGGTCCTCCTAGTGACACAGTTCAGGGTGGTGGAGCCTAGCCCCGATTATATGCATTTCGAGGTAGACCCGAGGTGGAGTCCTCCGATGTTGTTATTACAGGTATCATTTCAGTTTGCAATAGAAATGCCTCAGTTTTGTTTGATCTGAGTCTACTTATTCTTATGTGTCATCCTATTTTGCCTCGTATTTGGTTGTGCCCCGCGATTCCTTGAGTGTTCTTGTTTATGTGTCTACGCCGGTGGGGATGCTATTGTGGTATATCGTGTGTATCGTTCGTGCGGAGTAGTCATTGAGGATCTTGAAACTAGGGTGGACCTTTTGATTCTTGACATGGTCGATTTCGATGTTATATTGGGCATGGATTGGTTGTCGCCTTATTATGCCATCTTGGACTGTCATGCCAAAGCAGTTACTTTAGCCTTGCTGGGGTTGCCTCGATTATAATGGAAAAGGACTCCTGGTCATTCTCCCAGCAGAGTGATTTCTTTTGCCAAGGCTCGCCGCAGGGTTGAGAAGTAGTTTGGCTTATTTGGCTCATATTCGTGACTCTAATTATGAGGTTTCTTCTATAGATTCAGTTCCTATTGTTCGTGAGTTTCCCGAGGTATTTCTTGCAGACCTACCGGGGATGCCACCTGACAGGCATATTGATTTTTGTACTGATGTGGCTCCGGGTACTCAGCCCATTTCTATTCCTCCATACCGTATGGCCCCACCAGAATTGAAAGAGTTGAAAAAATAATTACAAGACTTGCTAGATAAGGGTTTCAACAGACCTAGTGTCTTGCCTTGGGGTGCACCGGTGTTGTTCGTGAAGAAGAAAGATGGGTCGATGAGGATGTGTGTAGATTACCACCAGTTGAATAAAGTTACTATCAAGAATAAATATCCATTTCCGAGAATTGATGATTTATTTGATCAGCTTCAGGGTGCCAGGTTGTCTTCGAAAATTGATTTGAGATCGGGCTACCATTAATTAAAGATTTGGGCGCCTGATGTTCCTAAGACAGCCTTCTGAACGAGGTATAAGCATTATGAATTTATGGTGATGTCTTTTGGGTTGACTAATGCACCATCCACCTTTATGGACTTGATGAATCAAGTTTTCAAACCTCATCTGGACTCTTTCGTAATCGTGTCATTGATAATATTCTGATATACTCTCGCAGTCGAGAAGAGCATCAGCAGCACCTCCGTATAGCGCTCCATACTTTGAGGGATATCAGTTGTATGGAATGTTTTAAAAATGTGAGTTCTGGTTGGATTCAGTAGCCTTCTTGGGAGATGTCGTATCGGCCGAGGGTATTTAGGTAGATACTAAGAAGACAGAGGCTGTCAAGAACTGGCCTAGACCCAGTATAGCCACGGAGATCAGAAGCTTCTTGGGTATGGCGGGTTACTACCATCATTTTGTGGAGGGATTCTCATCCATAACAGCCCTAATGACTAAATTAACTCAGAAAGGTGCCCCAAGTTCATTGTGATACTTCCCGTGTTAGACTTCAGCACCGGTGTTGGTGTTAGCATCAAGTTCATTATGATACTTCCCGTGTTAGACTTGGAGTAGTATTGATGCAGGATGGAGGGGTGATTGCATATGCGTCTCGGCAGTTGAAAGTTCATGATAAGAATTATCCTGTACATGACTTAGAGTTGGCAGCCATTGTTCATGCATTGAAGATTTGGAGGAACTATCTCTATGGTGTGCCGTGTGAGGTTTTCACATATCATCGAAATCTCCAGTACTTGTTCAAGGAAAAGGATCTTAAATTTGAGGCTGTGGAGATGGTTAGAGTTATTGAAGGATTATGATGTCACTATATTGCATCATCCAGGGAAGGCCAACGTGGTGGCTGATGCATTGAGTAGAAAGGCAGTGAGTATGGGTAGCCTTGCATTTATTCCAATCGGTGAGAGACCGTTAGCTTCAGACATACATACTTTGGCTAATTAGTTCGTGAGGTTTTATATTTCTCCCAACAGTGTTCTAGCTTGCACAGTCGCTCGGTCTTACTTACTTGAGCATATTAGAGATCGCCAGGATGATGGCCCGCATTTGATGGTCCTTAGGGACATAGTTCGGCACGGTGGTGCCAAGAAGGTTAAAGTTGGAGATGACTGTGTTTTGAGGATGCAGGGTAATTTATGTGTGCCTAATATTGATGGTCTTCGTGAGTTGATCCTTGAGGAGGCTCACATTTCTAAGTATTCTATTCACCCAGGTGTAGCCAAAATGTATCAGGACTTGAGGCAGCATTATTGGTGGAGAAGGATGAAGAAGGACATTGTTGCGTATGTGGCTCGTTGCTTAAATTGTCAACATGTAAAATATGAGCATCAAAGACCCGATGGTTTTCTTTAGCAGATAGAGATTTCTAAGTGGAAGTGGGAGCATATCACTATGGACTTCGTTGTAGGACTCAGACGGACTCAAAGGAAGTTCGACGCGGTTTGGGTTATTGTGGATAGGCTGACTAAATCGGCACATTTTATTGCAGTGGCAAGTACTTATACTTCGGAGCGGTTGGAAGAGATATATATTTGAGATAATGTTCACCTTCACGGTGTGCCTGTGTCCATCATTTCTTATCAAGGTACGCAGTTTACTTCGCTCTTTTGGAGGGTAGTTCAGTGTGAGTTGGGTATCTGAGTTGAGTTGAGCACAAAATTTAATCCTTAGACGGACGGGCAGTCCGAGCGTACTATTCAGATTTTAGAGGATACGTTTCGCGCTTGTGCTATTGACTTTGGAGGTTCTTGGGATCAGTTCTTGTCATTAGCGGAGGTTTCATATAATAATAGTTATCAGTCGAGCATTCAAATGGCTCCTTATAAGGCATTATATGGTAGACGGTGTAGATCGCCAGGTGGATGGTTTGAGCCGGGAGAGGCTCGATTATTGGGTACAGACTTAGTTTAGGAGGCCTTAGATAAAGTCAAGATTATTCTGGATCGACTTCGTGCAGCTCAGTCTAGGCAAAAGATTTATGCCGATCGTAAGGTTCGAGATGTAGCATTCATGGTGGGAGAGAGAGTATTACTTCGTGTATCACCCATGAAGAGTGTTACGAGATTTAAGAATAAGGGTAAGTTGAGCCCTAGATATATCGGGCCATTTGAGATTCTTGATAGAGTGGGGGAGGTAGCTTATAGACTTGCGTTTCCTTCAGGGTTATCCTCAGTTCATCCGGTATTCCATGTGTCTATGCTCCGGAAATATCATGGTGACCTGTCCCACGTGTTAGATTCCAACCCTGTCCAATTGGACAAAGATTTGACATATGAGGAGGAGCCGGTAGCCATTTTTGATCGGCAGGTTCGTCAATTGAGGTCAAAGAGTTATCCTTCAGTTCGAGTGCAGTGGAAATGTCAACCCGTTGAGGCAACTACTTAGGAGTCCGAGTTGGACATGCAGAGTAGATATCCACACTTGTTTGCTAATTCAAGTAATTTTCTATGTCTGTTCGAGGATGAACGTTTGTTTTAGGTGGAGATTTTGATGACCCAAGGGGTTGTTTTAATGAATTAAGACTCTATTCTAGGCTTATTATCCATAAAAAGACTAATTTTAATTTCCTCGATTTACGTGCATAGTCCTGGCGTAAAACCAGAAAGCTTTTCTATGAAAATGTGAGAAATAGTAATTTCTAGAGTTAAAATTTGGTTTTAGTTGACATGTGTCAACATTTTGAGTGAACAGACTCGGATATGTGTTTCGATGATCCCGGGGGGTCCACAGTAAAATATGGGACTTGGGCGTATGCCCAGAATTGAATTTCGAGGTCCTAAGCCTTAGAAATCAATTTTTGACAGAAATTATTTTGCTGAATTATTAATGAAATAAAGAAATGAATTAATGTTTAAAACCATTGGTATCGGGTTCGTATTTTGGGTCTGGATCCCGGTAGAGATTTGTTATAGTATTTAAGTAATATCTGTGAAATTTGGTGAGAATCGGAGTTGATTTCACGTGATTCGGACGTCCGGCTAAGAAATAGTGAAAGTTAAGTGTTCTTGAGAAAAATGATGAGTTTTGAGGTTAAATTCATAGCTTTAGATGTTATATTCATGATTTTATCGCACGAGCAACTCCGTATGATATTTTAAGACTTGCGTGCATGTTTGGTTTAAATCCCTGAGGGCTCGGGTGAGTTTCGGGTAAGCTACGGGATGTTTACACTTATGAAATTATGTTGTTTCTGCCGTATCTGGTGCCCAGGAAAAATGTTCTTCGTGTTCGCATTCGCGTTGCTACTCTCGCAAACGCGAAGAAAAACAACACTGGGGCAATTTTTTGTTCTATGTGAACGCGTCCATCTCACGCGAACGCGATGTGTTAACTAGGCCTAGGGGAGGGAAGCCCGTTTATTATATTCAAACGGGATCAAACGGTCACGAACGCATACCAACTTATGCGATCACGAAGTCCAACGGGCCTGACCCTATACAAACGCCGGCAGGCTCACGCGAACACGATAAAGTCCTGCTCAGCTATATAAAATCAATTTTAAAAACGGGCAGAACCCTTTTCTTCATATTTTCTAAACTACGAAGACCTAGAGGCGATTTTCTTCACACAAATTCATCACCAAAGTGTTGATTCGAGTGTTTTGGAGGTGAATTCGAAAGGAAAAGCTATAATTGAGTAGTGAGTGGAATGCGGAATTGAGGTAAGTGTTTGGTTAACCATAGCTTGAGGTAATAGGTGTTGTTGTCTTGTTTGCTATGTGTTAGTGTTGAGTACGACGTATAGGTGTGGTGATGTGTATCTATGCGTTGGTGTCGAGCATGTCCCTGAGTCTTATAATGTGACTGTTGTGACTCTTATTATTTATTGTCCATGCTTAAACCGATGACTATCCATGTTGAACAAGACTTATGATGATTTTCTTGTTAATTGACCATTGTTGAGCATTGGCTCAAGTTGAGATTTATTTTGCAAAGTTAACTGTTGGAACTACATTGGTTATAGTTGATTCCCTTGCCGGGATGTATTTGTTTCTATTGTGATTCCCTTGCCGGGATATTATTGTTTCCATTGTTTGGGTGAGGTAAGAGTGATAAAGCACGAAGGGTGATGCCGTACACATTTACATTTGTTTATACCTAATTTTTCCCTCTAATATTTTCAAAATGCATATATACCTTCAAAACAATGCATTAACATCAACTAATATTTTTCCATAATTTCTGCATTTTTGAAGGATTTTTAATTAATTTATCCCAGTATTTTATCATGTAAATAATTACTAATTGCATCACAAATGATTTTATAATAATTTTATGACTTAATTATAGTATTTATATATATACTAAGCCTAATTATTTCACAAATAGCGACATTTACATTTTTGGGTTATAATTGCAATAACTTTGCAATTATAGCCCATGTATGCATTATTATATTATTTACCATAAAATAACTTTTTATGTTTTTAAAATATTGAGTAATTGTTTTAAAACATATTTATGCATGAAAATCATTTTTATAATCTGTTAATTATTTTTACAAATTATTTTATTAATTAATTGGGTATTTAACAATTAACCCTTTTAATTTTCGGACCTAACCCCATTATACAAGCCCAAACCCCTCAAAAATTCACCCCATGCCCAATCCTATACCTACCCGACCCAAAGACCCCGCCTACTCGTGGTCGTTGATCTCTAAGATCAACGGTCCACGTTATTTCTTACCATTTTTAATCCTAACCTAAACCCTAACCCCCCTTATTCCTTTTCCTTCCCGCATCATCTTTTCCACCTAACCCCTCCCCTTCTCTCTCAGTAACTCCCTAAGCCCTAATCGCCGTCACCGTCAAAACTCCCCGTCTATGGAGTTTTTGTGTGATTTCCAGCCTTATACACCTTCTGGTTGCTTGATTACATGGATTCCTAAGGGAATCTCAAAGAGATTCAGCTTGATTTTTGTTTGAAACTTGTTTACAGGCATGTCTATGGCCATTCTCGTTTGTGAGTACTGATTTCCTCCATTTTTTAGTTCGAATATATGGCTTTTGACCGAGTTTCTGTCATCTCTTTTGTTTTTTGAAAAACCCTAGCTTTACGACTACTTGAATCTTTTCATATATTTGTAGATCTGAAACGATTCGTGTGTTATTTGTACTTTCCCTAAAAAAATCTTCTATTTTGGTTAACTATTTCGATTCCATTTACTTTTTCTGAAATTAGGGCTCATCCTAAGTTTCTCCAAAAAGGGTTTTCTAACTTTCAAGTGTTGAATCTAATTATTTCTTTACTGGTTTGGTTGATTTCCGTATATATGCTTAAACCCTAGGTCTTGTTCTGTTATTGCACTTATTTCTTCAATATTTCTTCCATTATTTGCTTATTTCTGTCAACCCAATATACTGCTTGATTTCTATTAGGGATTCGAATAATATTTTTCTGTTAAAATCAGTATTTTTTGGGATTTTTTCTTACTTTCCTTATTTGTGACCTTTAATTGGTATTACTTGCCTTATTCCGGCTAATTAGTTAATTTATGGTCAATAAGTGATTTGTTTACTTTATTTGAGTCCCAATCAGGATTGGTAAGTGATTCTCCCTGTGCTAATGTGACCCTCCCGGATTCTGTTTGTGCAAATTAGTTGGGTTTAACCCCAATTAACTGATTAATTATATTTACTTGCCTTCTTTATTAACTCTATATTACTTTTACCTCCCTAAGTGATATATATATACACTCTCATTCTGATTCTTCAAACACGAACAATGGTTCACAAACAAACTCACACATTTTGCTCTCATCTCTCTGCTACTTGTGTTTACAATACTGTCTAGCTGGCTGAACTCCAAGGCTAGACCACTGAATCCTGCATACTTCCACCTTATGTTTGATTCCCTTAGTTGGTATGTTTCTATTCCTAATGTCATTTATTATACTATGAAGCTTAAACCTATGTGCTCCTTAATCTGTTACTTTACCTCTGTTTAATCATGCCTCTTATGTACTTCAATTGGCATGTCTACTGATGTGTATAACTCTGTCTCTCTCTTGTTTATCACCTTAATCAACATGTTTACTTCTGTTTAAGTTTCAATCTCCTATGTTTATTACTTTAAACCAACATGTTTACTTTTGTGTTTAGGTTTCAATCTTCCTGTTTATTGCTTTAACCAGCATGTGTACTTCTGTTCAAGTTTCAGTCTTTCATGTTTATTTCTTTAAACCTACATGTTCACTCCTGAGTCTAAGACTCTTATTTTTCCTCTCTAATTGATTTCAATTGGTATGATCACTTATGTGTAGTTAAATATTTGTTCTCCCTATGAGTTGATTAGCATGAATACTTCTGCATTACACCTCTATGTTTTCTTGTCTATTGCTTCTAGTCAGTACAATTACTTCTAGCATTAGTTATGGTTGTTAGACTTAGGTGTTTCCTGTTTAAGACCCTAAATCAGTATGTCCTGGTTAATGTTATGAATGTCAATCTACCCCTGCCTGCTCTATGTTCCTTTTAACTAGCATGTTTTCTATTGGTCCCAAACGCACACGCAAGTATACGTGGTCGTACAAGTAATATAATGATAAATCGAGTGTCGCACCCACAGAGACATGTGTAAACTACTTACTAAATTACTATAATTGTTATTTAATCAAGCCAAAACAAAAATCTAGGAATGTAACTACTTTATACTACTATTCTACGAAATAAATAATTATCAAGTAACGAGAGTATTGTTGTGTAATCAGTAGAGACAAATATTCTAGGGTTGTGATCGATTGACCATTCGTATTGTGTTCTAATTAATTCCCTTTCAGATAATTCACTCACGGTTGCTAATTAATCGATAAATGCTCTCATAGCCTTCTCCCGAAGCACTACTCGTCTATTCTCAATAGATTAACGCCTATATTCCTATGAAATTAATCTATCAGAACGCACTAAGATTACGATATTTAATTAAGCACGGTGACTAGGTATATTCCTATCCTAACCACAAATCCGCTCCCCTGAAGGGTTAAGATCGTGCTCTCTTCAATTCTTCTCTAATATATACACAGCTTTCCCAAGCATAACATAGATAGTACATAGAACCTAATTGCTGGCCAGACAATTAAGCAATTACAAACACAATTGAAGAAACAACCATATATTGAGTGAACTATAATCAAGGTTAAGCTAATGTCGAATAACAATATTCATGGCTAAATAACAAACCCAGAACAATGGGTGTTTAGCCACTCATGCTTAAATCAAACAATTGCATAAGTGTTGAATTAATTGTAAATACTGGAAAAAGATGAAGAAAACTGAGAATCCTTCGTTCCCTAGAAATTCCGTGTGTATATTTTCTCCAATGTGGCGTGAATCCCTCAAAAATAAGCTTATACTTGCTTTTATACGTGTTGGTAGGGTTAGGGCCGAAATAACCGTGTCCCGGGAAAAATAGGAAAACATCACGTCGCCGGCGCCCTGGCTAGCGACGGGTGCCCACCAGGGTGCTGCCCACATTAAACTTTCTGCCTCCAGCGCCACAGGTGGCCCCCAGCCTGCCTGTTGTGCCCAAAATCGCTTTTTGTCCGTTTTTTGCGTTTTAGCTCTAACTTCGCGCGTTTCGCCCCCAATTGATCCCGAATCATTCCTACACATAAAAACACTTCAACTTAATATAAATAATCGCATTTAACATCTAAAACTCACGAAACAAAAGTAAAATATGAGGCGATATACATAGAAATATATACACTTTAAGCTAAACATCAACACCCCACACTTAGACTCTTGCTCGTCCTCGAGCAATGGGACAATCCACTACCCTTCAACACGTACAAGATTCATTATCAAGGAGTATTTTACTTTTCAATCACACACCTTACCTCTTGACTATAATCGATACCGGCAATCAAGTTTGAACATACAAAATTTCACATTCTTCCCCTTCTTTAAACATGCCCAAGTATAAAAATTTAATC
>MDKI01276943.1:0-22648 GCA_005239505.1 Nicotiana paniculata
TATATATATATAAAATATGAGAAAAAAATTGGGTATCAACAGTATAAAATATGACTTTTCTTGACCTTGTTGTGCCTTTAAAGTAGTGAGTGCCTTAGTTGTGATGCCTACACTCAGTTCTTGACTCATGTATAAGTGTCTATTTTAATGTTGCTTAACTATTTTGACTGAAGAGTCGGGATAGATCCGATCCTAAGTGAGTCATGTGCCAATGTGGGAGTGAAGTTATTTGTTGATATTCTATGCATGTTAGTTGATGTCTAGAACTTGCCATGTGTGTTTGCAAAATGAAATGACAGTCTTGTTTAGTCTAGAAAGTGATATAGACATTTCTGTTGAGCCAGAAATATATTTTTACCCACCTAATTGTGATGTATCTTAGTTAGCCCCGTTGAACCTGTAATCCTATTTCTTTGGCAATCACACTACAAACTTGACCCTTTTTGTTTGAATTAACTATCTATTTGAATCTTTTACCTCTCTTGAGCACTTGAATTTGTTTTGAGCTTGTTAAAAGCTGAGGTATGGTCGGGTTTTTGAGTGGAACTATTGAAAAAGGAGAAATGTCCATTGTTTAAAAAAATTGTGAGAGCCGCTTATAGGGAATTGAAAGAAAAAAAAGTGAGTTTTCTTGAAAAAAATCAGAACTTAGAAAAGAAAAAAATGGATTCCTTACTAGTGGTAGTTCTCATCTTGTTTGTGCTTAAAGAATTGGGAGCCTGATGGTATTATGTGTGAAGGTTGAGGTTTGGTTCAACACAAGTGTAGGGTTTAAATTATTTATGTATATATATTAAAGTGCTTAAGGAGGTGTAGTCACTGTATCCAAATGCATCCTACCCGTCCTGCAGGCTATATTACAACCAAAATAAAGTCATCTTTGACTGAATGAGCTCAATTAGTGGAGTATTATACTACGGGTAAGCATATGGTGCGTCTTCTGTGGCACAGGAATTTAACTTATGAGGGTGAGTAAATTCGTTCTATCACGAGTTCCTATTTGTTCTTGAATTTCATTGTGTATGGAACTATTCTCTATCTTTGTTGTGAAGACACATGATTGGCGATGGAAAGGTAATGTCTTTGGCCTCTGAGTTAGAGTAAGTTGGTAGGTTTTTTAAATACGTGGCGCGTATGAGTCGAGTCTTGAGGCTAGGATGTTATAATAGGGAGCTTAGTCTGCTTTAAATATTCTTGGGATGATGTGTTAGGGAAGTTGTCTGATAATAAGGTCGTCTCTATGTGAAGTGCAGTTTTAGTGCTCGAGGACGAGCAATGGTTTGTGTGAGGTGTTGATGGGCTAGGAACATGTGTTTTAGCCGTATTTTGTACTCTAATTACTGCAATTTTAGCGTTTTTGAGCTTAAATGATGGTGATTTGCACTTATTACGTATTATATGCTTTGTAGGAGATGATTCCGAGTTAAGAGAATGTTCTGGAGCTAAATCGAGTAATTTGTAGCTTTGAAGTCTGAGTAAAATCCCAAGGAACTAAATCGGTATTGTGTCTGGGGCTCGTGGACTGATGTTGCATACGAAAGTTGGAAGAAAGCGCAAGGGCTAGAATAAAATGTACTAGTGCGTCGCATAAGGCATGGCATAGAGCGACGCATTAATGCAAAAGTTCGTCAGAATTTTGAGAAGTTCAGAGACTTATAGTTTTTGGGTCTGACAGAAAAATACACTAGTGCGACACATTGCGTGTGGCATAGTGCGACACATTAGTACAAAAGTTTGTCAGACAAGCTAAGTTCAGAGAGTTTACAACCAAGCAAAATGCACTAATGCGACGCACCATGCGTAGAACTGTGTGATGCATCAAGTATAAAAAGTTTGTAGGTTTTTCCAATTCGGCTCGATGAGGGTAGTTTCATCCGGGTTCGTTCCTACTTGGTATAAATTCTCTGAAAATACGTTTTTGAGGAGATTTTTGACTTTCGAAAGATTGGAAGAGCATTGGAGACTCAAAACACAAGGATTCATCATTCTTTCCTCAACTCAACGCCCGTGTTTGGATTGAATTCATGTTTTCTTATTATTTAACTTTATTTGTGATGCACTTCTCCATGAATATGGAGTAGTTTACCCTAGGGTTTGATCTAGAGGCGGACCTACGTTGCAGGTTGAGGGGTCACGGGACCCCGTTAATCTCGGCAAAAACCCTGTATATATATGTTATATATATCTGTACTTATATATAGGACCCCTCAAATATATTTTCTGTGACCCCGAAAACTAAAAGGATCGAACGACATAAGTGGTTGATCGGGCTGCTTAAGTTCCTGGTATTGTTGGACGACGAGGGATCGAACCCCAACTTCAACTTCATGTTCTCCTCTTCATTTTACTTCTCTTTTCTCCTCTTTTCTATTTTAGTTTTTTTCTCCTCTTTTCTATTTTAATTCTTTTTTCTTCTTTTTTCTACTTTAATTCTTTTTCTCCTCCTTTTTATTTTAGTTATTTTTTCCACTCTTTTCTATTTTGGTTTTTTGAATACAACATAATTTATATTTAATAGCAAACTACTTTATATTTTTTTTTTATCTTTTTTTGAATACAATTATAGTTTACTACTAATACATAATAGTCAATTTAATTTATTTTATTTGTTTTCAAATCCTTCCCTTAAATTTAAAAGCCTCAAATTGCATCGTATCGCTTCACAAATAAAAAAAAATATGAATTCTTCTGGTACAACCTTCTTCAACAATTACTTTGACACCGACTCGACAATGACAACTAAGAGTTTGAGGCTCTTCTTCAGTTCTGTGGCAGCTAAGAGTTTGAGACTCTTCTTCAATTCTTTGACTATTAACATACACTTAATCTTAATTTCTTTAGTAAGTTTTTGATAATTTAAAGTTTAAACGCCCTTTTGATCACCGACCTTCTTTCTTTCTTTTTTTTAATTAAAAAACTAGAAATTGTAAAAGGTCAAACATGCTTAATCAAACACATTCACATTCCATAGCACCTATTTTGTGAAGAAATTTCTCTCTCTGTTTGGTTCTTTCTTTTTCTTTAGAACTTTTTATTTATACTAGGATGATATGTCATTATAATCATTAAGTTTTTCAAGAGTTGCACGCCGAATTTTATCGCTAGATAAGCACACAGTGGTGCCCCCGTTGTGCTCAAATCCTAGGTCCGCCTCTGGTTTGACCGATATAGTATTTTGATTGATATTTGTGGATTTTAACTCTAGTTCTTTGCTTGAATTTGTTTATGGAGATTTGAATTGATTGCAACTTTATTCACCAGTTTATTTAATCGAAAGAGGAATATTTTGATGATTATATTTGCATTATTTTATTTGGTTTAATTCAATAATTTTTTAAGTAATTGAAAGGGCTTGTTGAGTTGTTGATTAAATCAAGTTAGGAGAATATTCGAGAGACGTTTTCTTGAAGAATAATCCATAAACGCATGCTTGCATATGTTCACAGTGCTTATATTAATTTACCTCACAGAAAGATTTAATCGAGAGATGAGTCTTGACTACACGTTTGAAGTAAACATCGAGTGAATTCGTGAAAATCATAAGAACTTTAGAGTGAATTGAACTAGAGTTAGATCCCAAATAGCTATCTTGCACATATCCTGTCATGACCCTTAGTTCTTCCACTGACATTTCAATGTTGCTCAACTCTTATCTTCCAGTGATCAATTGTTAATTATTTTATATCCATAGTTAATTTTAGTTATTACTCATCCCAACCAACGTGTTAATCATCCTGAATAGTATTAAGCTAGAAATTACTTAAACATTGTTTAAATCCAATCCATGTGGAAACTATAATCCTAACTATACTATCTTTGGCAAGCGAACATTAATTCCGTGTTGTGTTTTATTCTTGTCAAGAGTTTTTCTCTCCTTTTGATAATATATAGATATAGATTATGTATAATATTATATTTAATAATATTACGCCCAAATTATATCAACTGACTATTTATATTAAATTCACATATACAATGGAAACAATTTAGGAGTATATATACATGTGGCGGTGTGATTCGGTTTTAAATTTTATTAGAATCAAACTAAATCAACTACACCCAGTTTTATCTGTAAAAATACCTTAATATAACAATTATTCACTATAAAAGTCAAATTTTTCTCAGAACTGAATTTTTAAGTTATATTTTACCTTTCTATAACAGTTGTTATAACAACAATAGCAATATTTGTAGCAGAACACTCTTTCTAAAATTACCCCTCTATAACAGCCATATAAAATCTTTAAGATTTCTATAATAATTCTACGAATATGCACACAAACTTTCATTAAAAAAATTTATATCTTGCATAAGATATAAGATTTGAAGACACATGATATCTTTTTCATCGGACAAATTTTAAAAAATATTTAGATGGAAAGTTTAAATGTTAAGCTCTTACCTTGTCTTCAACGGAAAGCTATTGGATATCTTTTTGCTTAAAATTTGGACACGAACCTTGGTCAATTCAAGTGTTATATCGCTAGTAAAAGAATAAAATCTACGAAACAAACTAAAATGATAAAGTTCTTCCATCAATCTTGAAATAATTTATTTTTCTAGGTAGCTTTAAAATATCAACCTTAGAGTTTAAATCTTTATACGTTTAGTTATGAAATTTATTAATAATGTATTACCTTTTTTCAATATTTAGCTATTGAAATATGCATATCATTTGGGATAATTTGAATAATAAGAAAGGCTTTTTTTTTTTTTGCTGTTGGTCATACGTTTAAGAAAGCTCTTCGCATCTTAATTAGTCATACTAGTTAGATCAAGATGTCTAATTAAGTTTAATGTTTCCTTCTTCTTTTTTTTGTTTCTTAAAAGGGACAATATAAATATAGTACATGCAAAAGGCATATGAGGCCTGTTTTATTGGACATTGTTAGAAGAAGAAAATAGAAATGTGAATTAGTCGGGAAATATTATCTCCTTTTTGTTGATGGGTAACATAAGTAGCTCATGTTATGTTTCTAGCGGTAGTCTTTATCAAGTTAGGAAACTGATGTTGGAATTATGCGCATATGGGACATCGATATTTTCTTTTACTAATATACTTCTTGCTTATCTAAAAAATGCTTTTATTAGAGCAACACTTGGGAGCAGTAATAGTCAATTGAATTTCTAAATAAACACTAATTTCTTTCTGACTTGATATAACTTTGCTCCAAATATATAAAAAGGATAACGGACGCATCATAAAAGAAAAAGGACAAGAATGGATGTTGGAAGAAAATTGAATGACATAGGTAGGAAAATGGGGCCCTTATAAATTGTAATTGTTCTGTCATGACAGCCCTGGATCGTTGTGCAGTATATTCCTATGATCCCAAATTTATATATCTTAAAAAATTATTGTCCACTTTGTCCGATCATATAATATGTTCTTTGTTCTCATTGAGTATCTGCTAACCTTCAATCAACACAAATATCGAGTAGCTTCAACCGTCAAAAGGCTTTGCCCACCAAGAAATTACCTTGTGTCTCTTAGAATTTGAACCCTAATATCACATAATTTTACTAATTTCATCGACAAGTAGATTACACTTCGGGTGCGAGAATCGCATTACACTTTTGTAACTTAAATCCTATCTTTATAAAAGTCATATTCACCTGTGAGGCGCTGACATCCAATATTTTACACTACGTTGATTCTGGTTACCTCACTCCTAAGAAAGTAATAAAAAAGTTTTAAGTGGTTATTTAGGTTAAAGTTTGTTTGTTGGGTCTATTCAGCGTTCAGGTTTTGTTAACTGTATTATCTGCAAATGCTCCTAGTTAGGTTTGATGTTGAGTGATATAACATTTCTTAATCAAAGGCATATTCCTGATAATGTGATATAACCCAAACTTTTTAAAAGAAAGCACGCCAGTATTTCTTCTAACCTAACAGATAAAAGCAGACATAGTTAACCCACCCAAGAAACATACTCTCTGCTTTATCTGATCTACACTTTCTATCTTAGGATGGAATAAAGCAAGGCACCAATATATACTATCCATTCATATTTCTCTGGGTTACTATTAATGGAAGGGTTCCATAACCTAATTTAGTTGTAGAAGATGACATGAACTTTTGTAATTCGTATAAAGTGTTTTATAGACATCTTAGGCTAGTATGACAGGTAAACAAGCAAATAAAACTAAAGTAAGATCATGGAAACTGAGACTTCTCTTTCCAACTATCCTCTTCTGTATTGTATGGAGCATAGGCTGCTTCAAGCTCTGCATAAATATAACCTTTTTCTTCAACCTTCCACTTGCAAGTTCCATCAGCAGCTGGAGGCATCAGGCAGATAATAACATCCTGACGTTTCGACCAGTCATTCCTCCAAGGTTCTGTCTGCAATTGTATACTCAGATATTCCAGTGAACAAAACGACCAATTGATCCCAGTTACACGGGGATCCATTCTCCAGCCTCATTGACTATCCTTCTGCCAACTTAATCTGAGTTGTGCATAGAAGAATGTTTAAATTAACATTGATCTATAAAATTATAATGAAAGTCTAAACAAGTTAGTAGGAGTACCTCTGCTGACTACTTCCGCTGAGATAAAGCTGCATCATTAATGCATGAAGGTTTTTTTGCATTGTAGTAAAAATATGCTATCATTTGAACCAGGTCATCAGCCATTCGAATGTCTGCACAGATTTATCCAAAGTGTCAAAGCAAGCCATCTTTCCACGGAACAATGACCCATGGTGAAATTTCAGCTGAAAAGATTACAATTACTATATCAAACTAGCGAGGGAATATATAAGAAGTACCTGTTTCCCTGTAGAGTATCCTATTTCCTCGTAAGAACAATATTTGTGGACATTCTTTAACTTTAAGAGCATAGGCTAGATCCCTCTCAATATTTATGTCAATCTTCACAGTCTGCACCAAATAATTAAGGGGAAGGTAAGTTAAGAGTGTTCACTATTTGACAATGTAAGGACAAGTGATTATATTTCACAAACCCGAGGAGGCAATCGCTCTTTGTTACTCCAGTACACCTTGGCTGCTTTCTCTAGCTCCTTAAGAGCTTTCCAATTGTCACTAGCCCTGTGATTATGAAAACGTTTCAGAGAACACAGAACATTTGCATATTTGCCTATAGAATATTCTCTAAGAGCTACAACTACTAAATAAAACAAGATTCACTTGCCGATTGTATCTCTCGAAAACAAGAACAATGAGGGGGCTGGGATGAAAAGCAAAGCTCTCCCACTCTAGGCAATTGATTTCCTTCACCCAACAATCATCAATCTCCCCCTCCCAATCGATCTCAACTCCATCTTCGCCTACAACATTTTTTATTGGATGCTTGTCAAAATACTCTGATGCTCTAATTCCCCATCCAACATCTGCATCTAGAGGCCAATCTGGATCCTCCTCCTCAACGATCATTTTCTTTTCTTTCATATCTCTGCTGCTGTCATCTTCATCTTCACTACTTTGATCAGAATCAGTGTCATCATCAACCCTATCTTTGAGGATATTCTCGGTATCTTCCATTATTTCAGAGTTCTTCTCCCGCATAGAAGCAAATGTCTTTTCTAGCGAATCACGAACAAAATCCTCAACTGCAGTTGCTTCGCTCCTGCGGCCACGTCTTGGCTTTTTAGGGATTGTTGCAGGGAAGATCTTGACGGGATCTTTGTCTTCATTAAGAGAAACTTTGCTTTCGCTGGACCTTGTAGCTTTCCTTGGCCTTGAACCAGAGTTATGCTTAGGATCAGGCACATATTCCTCTTCGGACTTTCTTGAAGTGGCAAAGCAAGTCAGACGTTTCAAAGGAGACGGTAATAGGTAGTTAGGAAAAGAGCAAGAACTACCCTGTTGCCCTGCTTTGGGAGCAGAGAGTGATGAGATTGCACAAAAGTTGAGACTCAATGCAGAATGGATGACCATTTTCTCTTGCTTAAATACTCTGCTGGGAGGATTAAAAACTCTACGAGGGATAACTCCTAAAATAAGAAACCTGTTGATAACACTAATTAAAGTTAAGAACACAAATTTATCAAACTCTTTTAGTGTACAAAACACAAGATTGAAAACATACAAGACTAAGCACGCGAACATCCACAACACAGTCTTATGCACATATTAATTAAAAGTTAAAAGATAAATAGAAAAAGAAGAAAGTAGAGTAGAATTACATTCAAAGTTAATATTGGCAACTTATGTGCTATATCTACATTTGGAGAAGCTAGTAAAACATGGTGTAGAAGCCATAGTATTGATGTTGAGCATAGTACTAACTCTTTTGAAGTGTCAATCTCTTTCTTAATAGAAGAAATTAAGAGCATGATCATCAAAACGCTGTAAACAGAAAAGGTAAAGGAACTATTGAGGGGGAGCAGGACGGACCGAACCTTTAAAAACATCTAATACCCAGAATCAGTGATATACATATATTTATACATGTATATGACCAGAGGCGAATCCAGGATTTAAACTATATGGGTTCAACCTTTAAGGTTTTAGCATTAAACCATTATATTTTTAAAGTTATGAGTCTATATCTACTATTTATTGTAATTTTAATAAATTTTACACATAAATTTATACTCCGCAATGGAAGTACTGGATTGAATCCGATACAAAAAGGTTGGATCCGCCCGTGTACATGACATGTACATATACTCCTACACACACGCGCGCGCCGTTAAAGGCTATATTGTTGAAGCACTGTAGGTTGAAAGTCTAACGAGCAAAGAATCAAACATGTGGTGTGCACAGTCATCAGACTATTCTTGCATTTCTACTACAATCGAAGGTACTTTAATTATGTATATAACTTCATGAAGACACCAATGGCAAGAAGCAGCAGAAATTAGATCTTACTCGGTCTGAGAATCAACGTTTGTAATAATATAACCGAGCACCTTGTTACAATGTTACCTACCAAAATACTACTAAAAGGCTAGAAAGACAAAGGGGCTACCTGAGAAAGAGTAAGCGTAATCTGAGGATTCTATCGTCCAGTCGCTACTTGCTTTAATCTCATAAAAAATAAGTTTAGTCACTTCTTATCGAAATAGCAACTGTATGATTTCGAGAAAGGAAGAACCGCTGTCGATTTGCCCACTTTGAAAAAAGGAAAAAGGGAGCTATTCAGAAGAGAATATGACAAAATGGCCCCTTATCTATGGGTAGTTTCAAAATAGTCATCTAAGTTTGACAAAAGTGTTTTTTTTTTTTTTTTTTTGGATACCCAGAAAACTGTGTGGTGAATATCCTGTGTGCACCGGGTAAATCCCCAACTGTATAATAGCCTACAAATTGCACAGAGTATGTAAAGCACACTAGACAAGCCTTGTACGACAGACTCAAACCTAGAAGGCATTGAGGGTCGATCGATCCCAGGTCATCTTTATGGATAACTCCTCCAAACCAACTGGGCCGTTCCGAAGGAGTGTTCATTTCTTTTGGTAACAATTGTGAATATTACCATTGATAACAACAATTAACCAATACACCTACAAAGCAGCTAACTCCTCATTAACAGTAGAGTTAGGTCTTCGATTGACTAGTTACAGAGTAATCTTTGAGTAAGAATCTTACATATTTGTGCTCTCTTTGAGTGTGAAAACAAATCTATGCTTTGGTTGTAGTTTTTGCAATCTCTCCTTTGTGAGTAATCTTCCTTGAACAGCTAACCATGTGATAAATCTATGCTTTGGTTGTGCTATTGCATTCCAAATGAGCTCTGTGTTTGCTATTCGATTCTGGCCTCCAATGATATCATTGTAACTACTTGTAATAGAGTAGTTACCATTAGAAGTGAGTTTATACCTCCCCTGATCATACCATTCCTTCATGTAGGAGTTGAGTTTTCTCCAATACCAGCTACTTCCTTGAGGAGCTTTGTGTGTCCATATGCTTGCATCGGTTTTCATATATATGCCATGAACCCATTTCACCTAAAGTGACGCTTTATTCTCCACCCATGTTTGGAGTATGTGTAGGTGATTCGACTGGTTGTCTTCTTTATCAATTGATAACACTCCATTTTACTCTATTTCTTTGGGGACAGTGGCAGGCCAAGGTATCTAAGACCCATGCGAGAACCCTGTTGTTGCAAGTAATTGCTCCTTTAGCTGTTATGAACACCAGCCATAAAGATAATGGATTGCAACTAAACCAAAAACTTTGCTGAAATGTGTCAGTGTTCAGCTTTTGTTTCAATTACATATTTAAACTCTAGCCCTCTAGCTTTTATCCGAACTATGAGGAAAAACAGATTTAGCCAGAAACACTAGAAACCGCACAATTACTCTAGTAGAAATTGCAGCCTCCAAAAATAAACGAAAAAATAATAGACGGGTGAGTTGTTGTTTAATCTGTTTTTTAATAGTAGCAAAAATTGCACATGATGTGAGTTTTTGTTAAAATAAATTTATAAACAGTACCTGTAAAATGTAACACGGGTTAATTTTTCGTGTAAATATGTAATAGCTTCACATTATTCGAAATTTCGAGTCGATTTGATTCCCAATGGGCTATCACACAAGGGACTTGTTTGAGTTCAAGTTGTAGATCAAGTGTAACATTTTAAAATGAAGTGAAACATTCATTACATGTGTATCAGCATACATACTGCAGCATCACTTATGGTGGATGGCATTGTTTTAACAATTCTTGAGCCATATGTGACAGGTCAGGACTTAATCTAAACATCAAAATACAAAATTCAATTTGATCAAGAGCTCCATCACCATCCATATCTCCTTCCCTAATCATATTTTTTAACTCCTCTTCACTGAAATCTTGCAACCCCAGTAGCAAAGAGTTGTTCTTTAGGCTATCAAGAGTGATCACTCCCTTGTCACTATCCATTAAAATTTGGTACCCTTTGCATAGCTCGTTGATCAGTCCATCTCCTCCTAGCTTTCTGGCCATAATTGGCAGCAAATCTTGAAATTCTAAATGCACCATCTTTGCTTTTCCTGCTTCCATTTTAGCTCAATGACAAAAGCTAGATGTTGTGCTTGTTGCAGAGTTAATGATGAGTAGATATTTATAGCATGGATGCAATATCTTCTTAAGGAAGTTTTCTGGTGCATATTTTATTTTCTTCCCCAATTCAAGACCAAGTCAGGTGAGGAATTTCTATACTATTTCTTAGAACTTGCGTTCAGGCCTTTCAGAATCTTTGCTTGTTTGGAAATTCTATTTCAGACTTAGTCAGTCTTTTCATTCGTCAAAATGTCTTACAAATGGAATTTTCAAGGGAACCAATGGCGTCTGTTTGGCATGAGGATTTATGGAATTTTTTCTATTAGAAAATGTTTAAAGCGTAGGTAGGTAAGTGAAAAATTCGAAAAAGATAGTATATATTAAAGATCAATATTATTACCAAATTGGGGAGTGTTCTGATGAAATTGGTAAGTTCTAAAGATTATAATAATGTCCAAATGTTTGACAAAGCATATATTATGAAGTTAAAGGTTCTAGGAAAATAACTTCTTCAATATATAGAAAATAATGACTTCCATTATTATATTTAAATACATACAAGAACAGAAGTATGCATGAGAAGATTTCATTATATATTTTTAGCATATTTATTAATTTATTTTTTTAGAGTCAATTCGATCTCCAAGCAGGACCGTCGTCTCCTTTTCTTTGGAAAGTCAGCTCCAATAATCTTCTATTCCCACAAATTCACTTACCCAGATAGGATCATTGGAGGAACTGGTCAGTCAAAGTTGTACTAGAGTCACGATATCTTTCGTTTTTGAATTCTTCTTTTTCTTCATTTTCCTTTAATTTTTTATTCTATCACACTGAAATAGTAATTTCCAAAGAATACTTTGGCTTGATATTCGTGGAAAGGAAGATGATTGCAGTAGATTGATAGTCAAGTAAAAATTATCTAATCATGATGATTCTTTTGAATATTACAGAGAATTGATATAACCAATACCAACTAACTTGAGATTAAACATACTTCATTAAATAGATTGATCACATTGAAATAATCCGGGGAATGGAATTTGAGATCCAACATTTTCTTGTCAAGTAACATAATTCAATGTATAAATAACCTAAGAATTATGTTATTCCACCATCTAACTTAATTGGCTAGTAGTAGCATATAATATTCACCCTTTTTAGCTATGTGGTTTTGGATCTTTCCTATTCATTTTTACTCCATCTCCGACGAACTAAACGTTGAAGTGAGATTTTTCAATTTAAGAATTAGTAGAATATGTAAAATTAGTAGAACATTTTTACACGTTGTGTCTTTGTTTTTTTTTTCTTGTTGTTGTTATTATTGGTTGCTTCCTTTTCACTGTTCCTTGAGCCTAGAGTCTATCGGAAACAACCTCTCTACCTTCACAAGGTAGGGGTAAGGTCTGAGTACACATTACCCTCCTCATACCCCACTTGTGCGATTACACTGGGTTTGTTGTTGTTGTTGTTATATATGAATTTCATTCGATGGGAGAATGCTCTTTTGACGATCAGCAGTTGCTGGAAAAACTCGTTCGTGATCCCCACCTGGGAATCACATCACTCCCTTTTGACTGAATTTCTTAGAAGCGAGACCCGAAGGGTGAGCTTATGGCGTTTAGCTAGACAAGATTTATAAACAGGAACTCCTTTGGGATCATATGAAATAGAATAAAGCAGAAGTAGTTTAACAAATCACTCTATGCAGGAAATTCATTACCAAGATTTCCAGCCGTTTTTGGATTTTTCTGAAGCGTTCTCGTGAAGGGGCATTTAGTGGAGTGACTGGAATTATTAGTTTGTCAAAATTTTTATATCCTAGTGGAAGGATTGCAATAGTACCAGTTTGATGACTTTTTCATCAATTGCATATTTTCGTTTGTGGAATTTTCAAATATTTGGACTATGGCGGTTGATTAGTTGGGAAAGTTTGGTTGTATTACTGGTTTGGTAGAATTTTCAAAGAGTGTTTTTTTTATTTTGGTTTTCTTCTACTTTTCTGAGATGATCAGATAAGCACATTGATATCAATTTATGGACACTTGAATGTTAGTTTGAGTGTTCATCTCTTCCCTTGACTTGTCAATACTCTTTCAAAACAGGTACTCGGGGAATGAAGATACTGTTGGTTGATTTAGTTCTCTTGTTTTTGTACTTTTATTTAGTTAGCTGCAATAATACTCGTTCAGACGCCTTGTTGCCTGGCAGTTTCCTTTCCTTTTCTGCAGGAGATACATTAGTATCCAAGCTAAGGAAGTTTGAACTTGGTTTCTTCTGTCCAGGTAATTGCGATAAGCTCTTTATTGGTATATGGTATTCAAACATAAAAACCAAAACTGTGGTTTGGATAGCAAATAGGGACAACCCCGTTCGCCCTCCATTCAATAATTCTCATCTAGAGCTGATTGATGGAAACCTACAACTATTGGATACACTTAAACAAAGAGTTTGGAGTACTAATGTATCCATAGCTTCAAAAGAAGATGTCAATAAGGCAGTACTTCTTGACTCTGGAAATTTAGTTTTGACAAATGGCATTGAGATGAAGTGGCAGAGTTTTGATTATCCAACAGATACATGGCTTCCTGGTGCAAGGATTGGATTTGATAGGAGCAAGAACACACTCCAGAAACTTACTTCTTGGAGGAATCTGAACGATCCGGCTACAGGAAAGTACTCTTTGCAATTAGACCAGAATCAAAATGGTGAGTTAGTACTACTGGATAACCGCGTGGAAAACTGGAGGAGTGGGCCTTGGGATGAAGGAGGGTTTGCTTCTCTTGCTGAAAGAAAGGGTGTATTCAACTTCAGCTATGATCCAACTAAGGATAGTAAATATATTACTTACAATGTCTTTGGTGAATCTGACATTTTTAGAATTGTCCTAGACTCTCAAGGGGTTATGCGTGTATTGGTCTGGTCCAAAGACAATCAGCAGTGGTGGTTATGGTTGCTTGGACCTGCTGATTCTTGTGACCGAATAAACATCTGTGGTTCTTTTGGGATTTGTGACATAAATTCTGCTCCACCCTGTGAATGTTTACAAGGTTATGAACCGAAGTATAAATTAGACTGGGATATTAATGACTATTCTGGTGGGTGTGTGAGAAAAACTCCAATGCAGTGTGGCAGCAAAAACGTAGGTTTTGTCCGTGTACAAAATGTGAAACTTCCTGCGTCATCTGAATCAATGCTAGTGGGGAATGATCAGATCTGTGAATATATATGTTTGTCCAGTTGCTCATGTAATGCTTATGCTTACAGCAGCGGTGGACAGTGCTTATTATGGAATGGCGATGTGTTCGATCTGAAAAGATTACCTAACAATTCAAGTCAAGTAGAGTTCAACCTTAAGCTTTTTGAGAGCTCCAACAAAGGTTAGCTGCTTCCAAGCTGTATTTTGTGCTAATATGTGCTTCCTTTCAACCGGAAAAAAATGGTATTTTCCTCCTTTCATGATCTGCCTTATTGTTTAGGAAAGAAGAAACCACTGTTGGTAGCACTAGCAGCATCCATCACTTCAGCAATATTTGTCTGTGTTACATGCTGTTACTTTCTATGGAGAAGACATCTCAGGGAAAAAGGTACATCTCTTTCTTTTAGCATCCATCTTTGTGCTTTATGAACATACTCCATGCTCGTTGACAAATCCAAATCTTTCTACCTATTGTCTGTGCTCATTAACAAATCCTAATCTTTCTTGAATGCGGTTAATTTTCGTGTGACATTCTAATTCTTAATGGTTGCAGGCTGAATGACTTAAGTCAATTCTACCTGACATAACTGCAGGGGGTCTATCAAAATTTAGCTTTGGTTTAGTTGATCATGGAAAGGAAACTGTATTCTCATTGTCAATTAGAAAAATGGACTAGATAAAAAGTTAAAACTGCGTATGTTCGGCTTCTTCTTAACTAATCTATACCCTTGCCTTATTTCAGGGATTTTGAGAAAGAAAAAGTTCAGGGAAATGTTACTTTCTGAGTCAGCTACTAACTTGGCAAAATCTGGACATTCCAGTAATAAGGGACAAGAAAAGAAAAGTGACATTGAACTGAAGTTCTTTGAATTACATGACCTGAAAGTTGCGACAGACAATTTTTCCCTCGACAATAAGCTTGGAGAAGGAGGTTTTGGGGCTGTTTTTAAGGTATTGCTACTACATTAGAGAATATATTAACAACTTGAATATCTGCAACATCAAAATCTGCTCACGCTTAAGGAAAATGGAAAAAGCCCCTCTTGAACTGACCAGATGGCATACTGGTTTAAATTTACGTCTTTTTCATATTGACTTTTCAAGGTGTGATCAATTAGTAGTTTGCGATTTATAGGGTCAATTGCCAGATGGGCAGCAAATAGCTGTGAAAAGGCTATCAACTCAATCAAGGCAAGGTATAAGTGAATTCAAAACTGAGGCCCTTCTCATTGCAAAACTCCAACACAGAAATCTTGTTAGGTTCCTTGGCTGCTGTGTAGAAGACGAGGAGAAAATGTTGATATATGAATACATGCCAAACAAAAGTCTAGACTATTTCATATTCGGTACGATTACTTATCACCTGATTTTGTGTTAAACCTTTCCTCCTGTCAAGTAGTGCTTACTGGATAAATTTGATATGAACAACTTAGACGAGAGCAGGAAGTCATTGCTTGATTGGAAAAAGCGGCATGAAATCATTATTGGAGTAGCTAGAGGGATACTCTATCTTCATCAGGACTCAAGACTGAAAATCATACACCGTGATCTGAAAGCCAGCAATATTCTTTTGGATGAAGATATGAACCCCAAGATATCAGATTTTGGTACTGCTAGAATATTTAGTGGAAACCAAAATGAAGCTAAGACTCTTCGAGTTATTGGAACATAGTAAGCAAATTTTTCCATCACATCCTTACCATTTACCAATACTTTGCGTTCTCATTAGAACCCCCTTTTCTGTGCAGTGCCTATATGTCACCTGAATATGCTCTAGCTGGTCTGTTCTCAGAAAAATCCGATGTCTTTAGCTTTGGGGTTATGTTATTGGAGGTCATTAGTGGCAAAAAGAACAGGATATCCTATAATAGTGATTTCCCTCCAAATTTGATACGGCAGGTAAACTTAAAGATGCAAGCATTTCAATCTATCTATGACTAAAAATCAATTTTATTCATTTCAATGAACTACTGCTTCAGGCCTGGGAACTGTGGAATGATGGTATGGCCTTCGAGCTGATAGATCCAACAATAGTTGATTCTTGTACCAATGAGGAAGCACTACGCTGTATTCAAATAGGACTATTGTGTTTGCAAATTGATGCAGCAGACAGACCAACCATGTCATCAATTCTGTTCATGCTAAGTAATGAGGGCACGGTTCCATCGCCAAAGCAGCCCTTGATTACCCTTACCTCAGACTCGATTACTATGGAAACAACATCATCTTCGATTAACGAGGTGACAATTACTGCACCTGATGTTCGTTAGTTGTCTCATGTGTTTATGTATTTCATGTTATCTGTTGATCAAATGTTTCAAGCTGTCACTACTTCCTAAAGCATGAGGTAATCTTTCATGACTCGATGCAGTAAATTAGAATAGAATTTGATATTATAAATGATTGTACTTTGACAACTGCTCATCAAAGGAAAGAATGACATAGTACTTTGATTTCAGGCACAAAGAGAGATTGAAACTACAATATTCTTATATCATGAATTTACCTTTATTGTTATACTTGATTTATGTATCTATCACATAATCCTTTTTCAATCTCTCTTTATATATATATATATATATATATATATATATATATCTCATAATCTTACTACAAAACAAAAGTCAAAATCTTAAAGCAACGCTTCAAAAGATTACTTACCTATTGTATAAGTTGCTCGGACATGGGTGCGGGTCTTCGAGATGTAAATTTTAAGATTTGGAGATACAATCTAAAAATAATTCAAATAAATAAAGATATAAAACATCTCTAAATTATGAGAAATTTTGTGAAATACTTACGTATAGCTTGTAAAGTGTGGATTTATTTTTTATTCTCAAGTTGTAGATAAGTATATAATTAATTTCCTAGATAAGATATACTATTTTCTTCAAATTTACTCTACTTTTGGTTCTGGTTTCAGAAATCAAATTGTATCTCGTCTCACATTTTTCCATCCGTCGGGGTCAAAGTACAAAGAGCGCCATTTGATTCACAGATAAAGTAGAAACCTTATGCAGTTATGTTTCTCTTCTACTGATCCATTGCCACCTACCGAACTTTAAGTCTAACATTGGGAGTCAGAGGTCAAGTTTCTGTTGCTATACCCCACTAGCTAGTCTCTTGCTGTTTCCAACCAAGAATGGACTAGCACATTAAATAAGATGTTTTCACAATTGTCTCCCTATTTCCAAATATGAATCTCAAAAAGAAAACATAGTACAGAAAAAAAAGAACACTATATTTTTTCCAAAATAGGTGTCGAATCCAATATTGCATCCAACAATTCATTCACGAATTCTGTAGAACCAAATGTTTCGGGGTCAAACCCTATCTGATATGCATGAAATTATTATAAGTACAGCTTGATATGTATTTCAGAATCCACTCTCTAATTCAGAACCCACAATGTTATTATCACTGGTAAATGCTTAACATAAACTCTAGCGACCATGAACTTGAGTAATAGACATGTCATTAACAGATGCTCCTATACTTGCTGATGAAGACGGTGTAACTGAACCATAATTCTGTGATCTGAATATAAAGCTAGGTTCTTTAGGGAAAGGAAGTTTGGTTTCATTGCACAACATAAAGACCACTTCCGACATGGTTGGTCTGTCGTCTACAAATGATTGTACACACAAAAGGCCGATGTGGATGCATCTCAAAACTTTACAAGCTTCATATGAGTCCCCTAACAATGGATCAGCAACATCTAAAGCTTTATCGTTCTTCCAAGAATCCCACACCTGAAACAGAAATACCAAAATCAACATTTCTAGCAATTCCTGCTCTATAAGAGAAACTATAACACCTTAAAGAAGCAACTCAAGCTAAAAATAGAAATGCTGAATAGTCGGTCTATTCACAAATTTAAGAACCCCAAAAAACTTGATTTTAGTAGCATATATATATTGTAGAATGCACTTACATATCCAGCTAAATGTTGAGATTTCTCCTGATCATACTGAGAGTTGTTCTTTCTGCCAGTTATTATCTCCAAACACAGAACCCCGAAACTGAAGACATCAGATTTCGCTGAAAATTGCCCTACCATTGCATATTCAGGTGACATATAGCCACTGCGATCAATCAAGCAATGTCAAGATTTATATTTTAAACTCAAATGAACACATCTAAAAGAACTCTCACATGTGTATGCACAAAACTTGAAACACTTACTACGTTCCAACAACTCGATTTGTGTTTGCTTCAATTTGGTCAACTCCAAAAATTCTGGCCATTCCAAAGTCTGATATTTTTGGTTGCATGGAGGCATCTAGTAAAACATTGCTTGCTTTTAGATCCCTGTGTATAATTCTCAATCTAGAATCTTGGTGAAGATATAACATTCCTCGTGCAATCCCATGGATGATTTCCAACCGTTTTCCCCAATCCAACAAAGACCCTTTTGTTTTATCTGGAACACAGTTTGAAAGTTTATGCATAAGCAATCCATTAAGAACACACAAACGTTCAAGCTGTACTCGTTAATTAACAGTAAGCATGTAAAAACATGTAAAGTTTGATCGTCAAGTTAAGATATCAGGTCCTGGAAATGTTCTTACCAAAAATAAAACTATCCAAGGATTTGTTTGGTAAGTATTCATAAACCAACATCTTCTCTCCTTGTTGGCTACAACATCCTAAAAGCCTCACAAGATTTCTATGCTGGAGTCTTGCAATTAGTGTGACTTCATTTCTGAACTCCTTAGCTCCTTGCCCTGAAGTTCCTGAAAGTCTTTTGACAGCTATTACCTGTCCATCTTTCAGGTGACCCTGAAATTAAATCCAAGATTATTATTTGGTAAAAGTCGCTTAGTACAACGATTATTAAATCTAACTGCAGCCTCCTATAAAGATCATGTTGATTGCAAGGTATTCAAACATGTCTGGGAGTAGTTACCTTATATACGCTACCAAACCCTCCTTCACCAAGTTTGTTAGCAACAGAGAAGTTATCAGTTGCATTACTTATTGTGCTTAGGTCAAAGATTGAGATTTCTGTTTGTTCACTTTCATCCATGGATTCACAGGATGCTAAACTCTTGTTCAATGTATTCGAATGGCTCTTCTTATCTGTACATCAGCAAATACAGATTAGGATCTAATGCAGTTTGCAATTACACCACAGTTTTCATGTGCGTCTAAGGTAATAACATAAATTGAGGAGAATTAAATATAATGTGGTAAAGCGGCTGTTCAGATACAGAAAATATTTGACCAAGCATGGTATTGAATAATATCCTTACCTTTTCTCCTTTTACTAATCACCAAAAAATATGCCAAAAAGAGTCCAAGAATTATTGCTGCAGCAGACCCTACTATAATTGCTGTCACTCTTTTCCTGTGATTGTTATTTGGGTTCTTGGAGAATTGTGCTGAAAGGAATGAAAAATGAACACTTTATATGAACACCACGGCTAGATACTATGTATAATATGGATTTAATCACACATATTTAACTTAAATCCTTACCTAAATCAGATGCAGAGACTCTGCTATAGAAATCTTGGCCCCCATCTGTAAATTGCTTTATGTCTCTCAACTCACCATACCAAGTGATACACCCACTTCCCCCTTCACTAATATTGGCACTTGCATAGGCTGTGCAGGAACAATTTTTCAGACAGAAATCTCCACATTCCTTCAACCCCATGCTTTTGTTCATCAGAGCTGTATCTATATCCGGGATTTTCACATGATTCAATTTGACAAACCCCTCCCCACTATTGCAAACCTTCTCATCTTTCTTCCTCAAGCATCCATGGGAGCCATCTCTCAAGTACCATTGTCGGCTTAGCCTCGGCTCATACCCCGGAAGACAACTACATTCAAATTCACCCAAATTGAATAAATTGCAATTGCTAAATGCTCCACAATGTTCATAATTGTCACACGAGTCCTTAGGTGCAAACCAAAATTGCACCCATTTCCGCTCACTCTCTTGCCAAGTTACCCGGTTCAAGATCCCAGATTCATTCAGGACCATTCTTGAGATTATTGAAGTGTCTTTTATGCGATATGTCATGGAAACCTCGCTATCATTGTCCACATAACTGAGACTGAAGATGAATCTTGGGCTCATTTCCGGTACACCACTCCAACCATGACCAGTCCAGGATCCTGTCCGCCATATCTTGCTATAGTTCTTATACAAGAACACTTGCGGTGTCCCATTGAACTCCATTATGTAACGGTACTCTCCGGTGCCTGGGTCGTTCAATGATTTCCATGATGTTAGAAACCGGTTTAAGCCTGTTTTTTTGTCTATCCCATATTTCATTGAAGGAAGTAGAGTATTGGTAGGATAATCAAAGCTTTGCCATGCAATAATATCCATTTTCGGGTCCTGAAACAACATGAAATTCCCTGAATCCCATAGCTTAGCACTGTACAAGTCTGCTCCATTCTTTGCTGAAGAAATATTTGTTTTCCAGGCTGAAATTTTCGTTTTCATGTCGAGTATAACAAGATTTCCGGTAGAGTCAATGGTAAGAATGCCAGATGTACCATTGATGGGGCTGTCTCTATTGGCAACCCAAACAACAGTTTGTTCAGGAACATTGTTGTACCAAACTCCAACATAACGTTTTCCAGGGAAATTTCCAGTAGGGCTAAAGAAACCCAAAGCAAAGGATTTTCCAGAAGAGATTAATAAATCTCCATCTTTGAGAGAGTTGTTAAAGGAGATGGTGTCTATTGAACTGCAAAATGAGACAAGAAATGAAAGAACTATTAACAACTCTTTCTTCTGACACATGGTTTCTAAAGTGAAATAACTTTTCTCTCCCTGTCTAGGTTGTTCATAGTTTAAAGTCTAGACCAAAGTAGAGGACATTAAATTTTGCCACAAGTTAGATGGAAGAGGACCCCATAGTCTTAATTAAGCAACTTATTGATGAACAAAAGTGGGGACTTTACGTGAAGTTTATGATTACAATGCAATCTTTTGAGATAGTATGGTAGAAGGACTTCAGTTATGTAAACCTCAGAGTAAATTAGTAATTAATGAAAGAAACGAGTAAATTTGGTTAACAGAACTTCAGTGCATATATATACTGTTTCGACCAAGGACTAGGTTATTGTCATGAGTTCACTTTCAGAACTAACTTGTTGTATTTTGTTTGTGTATAATTAACTGCTAACGTGAGAGACTCGTGAATCCTAGTTTTAAAAAAAGAGAGGATATTACTTGTAGAAAGTTTGAAAGAATAATCAAGGGAAAATAATATAATGATCTTGATCCCTGTGTTGTTGCATTATTCTACTTTTTAATGTCTGTATTATTTAATTGAACACATTAAACCTCTAATTAATACAAATGTGTAGCTACGGAAGATCCATTGCTGCACTGGTTTAGCAATTAGCAGGCTGCTCAATCTCTTTCCCATTGTGACAGAGGTAAGTACTCTTTTATCCATAATCAGAATTTAAAGGTCTTGGATTCGAGCCATGGTTATGAAGCCGCCTTAGAAAGAGTCTTACTCTCTAACGAGGGTCTTCTTAGCGCGAATCGGGATTAATTAGTTAGGCCTCATGTGGGTACCAGATACAAGTGAGAAACCAAAAAAAAAAACTGTTTTCTTTCAAATTAAACTGAAAATAAAAACAAAATTAGAGTCTTGAAGGTTGTGGTGGTTTAGATACACCTCTCGCCCGGTGGGAAGTAATGAGGCTAGTCTCCCCCACCCCACCCCGCCAAGAAGTAATGTGACCTAGTAAGGATTTTCATTTTAGGCAAGCAAGCTGCCGCGCGAGTATCCTTATTTTGACTTTTGCTGCAATTGTATGATATTAGAGAGTAGGGAAGAGTGTGTACATATAGTAAAATTAATTTAATATTTCTACTTTATATACATTTAATTCTATACTGTATAAAAATTGATATCATTGAGAAGGACTAGAAGATGATATGTCATATGTCAACCTCTTATTAACTAGTACCATTTTTTTCGCTCTTATTTTTGTTCTGATCAACTTCAGTATTTTCTTCCTTCCATATATTTCGAAAAATTCTTGTAATATTATAAGGATACCTAACTTTATTGGGAGAATATATTTTACTGAATTTATTGAAAGAAATATCAACCGCTACTTTATAAAATAAAAAATATTTTCAAATTGATTCAGAAAGTTGTAGCCAACGAAAGTGTAATCTGACACTCCAAACAGCAATAATGCCATATACTAGAGATATAGGGTGTGTTTTTTCTCATGTTTGGTTGACTTAAATGTTTTGAAAAATATTTTTCTTATAAATTTATTTTCATTCAATTAGAGAAAAATATTTTTCTTATCAAGAGAAGGGAAAATATTTTCCAAAACTTCTCCTCAACCTTCTCCCCCTATTCCCATCTTACACCCCCACACACACCCACTTAACCCCACCCCACACCTACTTACCCACCCCTATCTCCAAAAGCCTTTTTTTTTAATTTCAGAAGTTTCTTTTCATCATCACCCACCCTACTCCCCCTCCCCCTCCCCCCAATT
>MDKI01028405.1:0-26379 GCA_005239505.1 Nicotiana paniculata
ACTTGGTGAATTTGCTTCCCTATATGCTCAGCTGCAAGATTGGAACATGAACTTAATACTGACGCAAACGTAGACTGATCTGGTTTCTTGCTATCACGTGCCATCATGATAAAATGTTTAAGCGCATCCACATAGAAACCATTTTGTGTACAACCTGAAATTAGGGAGTTCCAAGAAATTACATTTCTTTCTCCCATCTTCTCAAACATCTCAAGTGCTTTTTCCACTTGTCCCACCTGAGCATAACCCGCTATCATGGTATTCCAAACAACTATGCTCTTTGGTTCCATCTTTTTAAACAGATCTAAAGCTTCATCAATTCTTCCACAATGAGCATAGCCTGCAATCATTGTATTCCAACAAACAACATCACGAGTAGCAGTTAGATCAAATACCCGACGAGCTTCATCCACCCTATTGTTTTGGATGTACCCTGAAATCATTGCTGTTCGTGCACCAACATTTTTGTACGGCATACTATCCAACAAATCCCTTGCTTCTTTGAGCTTTCCAGCATGAACATAACCATCAATCATGGTTGTGTAAGCCACGGCACTCCGCTGGGACATTTTATTAAATAATGAAGCAGCGATGTCAATTGTGCCATTCTGGACATATGCAGCTAACATGGCATTCCAAGCAACCTCATTTTTCTCTGGCATTTGCTCAAAAATCCTTTCAGCCGCTGATACCATCCCATATCTCGCAAATCCACTCAGCATTGTCACCTGTGAAACAACATTTGGATACGGAATCTTAGCAAAAATCTATTTAGCAGAATCCAAATTCCCAACCCCAATAAACCCGTCCAATAATAAATTCCAAGAAATGATATCCTTCTCCTCCATCTCCTCGAAAAACTTCACTCCAAATTCCATTTCCCCATTCTGGGTATACCCCGACAGGATTGAATTCCATGAAACTAAATTCTTTATTGGCATTTCATCAAACATTTTCCTAGCATCATTTAACCTTCCGGCTTTTGCATAGCCTGTAAGCATTGCGTTCCAACAAGCTACATTACTTTTATCAGGAAGTGACTCAAACACATTTCTAGCATTTTCAAGCTCCCCATTACGCGCAAAACAAGTAATCATCAATGCATAAGTGAAATGGTCTCTTTCAGGCATTTTAACAAACAGCTCACATGCTTTATCAACTTGGTCGTTAAACAAATATCCATTAATCATTGTATTCCAAGAGACCAAATTTTTAAGCCGCATTTTGTCGAACATCTTGCGTGCATCATATATTCTGCCATTTTTCGCATAGGCAGTGATCATGGAGTTGTAGGTAACAGTATTTGGGTGTGTGATTCTATTGAATACTATGATGGCTGCATCTATTTGACCCCTTCTACCTAACTGTGTTATCTTCAGATTTTGCTGGAAGATTTTGCTTCCTCTGCTTAAACCTGCCATTGAAGTAAACTCATACTAATAGGCTTAGAGATACCGAATTGCACTGGGGATTGTTTTGGACAAAAGTAGTACTCCTTAATTTGAGAATATTTAAAAGTTGGTAAAATAGTCAAATTTGACCTTAAACTATAAAGGGTCTAAATCTAAACTTATCATTTGATAATAGTTTGAGTCAAGGATACCATAGCCGTTACAAAATAGGATAGATTTACTTGTATTAACTAATGGTAGAAGTAAGAAGCGGATCCACTATTTAAATTTCATGAGCTCAACTTTAAGGTTTTTAGCATTGAAACCATTATATTTTTAACGTTATAGGTTCATATCCATTATTTTTGCAATTTTAATGAATTTTTACACCGTGTCAAAAGTTATGGGTTCGTCGTTTGCTAACATCCTTTTTTTTTTTTGCTGAAACGGAGAATTGCATTATTAAAATTACGAGATTATAGGAGAATGTTCATAACGTAAAGAGCCGGTGTCAATTACATCAAGATCTAATTGCATGAAAGTAAAGGGAGGTGGGTCTTCAAAAAAACATGATATTTTGTGGAGATGATCCCATTTTTGATTTTCTAAACTTTGTTAAAGCGTCTGCCACTCCATTGCCCTCTCAAAAGGTGTGGCCAAGTTGCTGCACTTTCAGTTCATGTATCATCGACCTACAAGTGAAAATAAGTTGTGAGTACTTTAGATTACCGGTTTGAAGGATTTGGAGCAATACCTGAGAGTCTGTTTCAACAATTAGAGGTTGGATGTGACGACTAATGGTAATGGATAATCCATGATAGCTAACAGTTCATCTTGGAGAGCATTTGTTCATGTAATGTGTTTCGCGAATCCATAGATACATTGTCCTGAGGCATCGCGAAAAACCCCCCCAACTCCACCATGGTAAGATGTTGGATCATAGGCCCTGTCAATATTTAGTTTGTAATGAGGCGGTTGTGGTTTATTCCATGAGATGGCTTCCCTAATAGATCTATGTTTTTCCTCCGAAATATTGGTCAAATAAGCCGTTTGTGTTGCGAGTGTGATAATAGGTGCGGGGTCGATTAGGTATTTGGTATTATTGAAGAAATTATTATCACGGTTTAACCAAATTTGCCACAAAATGATGGGAGTTAGTATAAAGGAAGGTATAACAATCTTGGTTGTTATTGGGATTGAGGTGTGTGAGGCACACAATTTGTGCATCCAATCGAAGTAATTTGATGAGGATGTAGTTATATGGAGGTGTTGCCATAATTGTGGCTGCTGGCTGGCAATGGAAAAAGATGTATGGTATGTCTTCCGTAGCATTATTACATATTGTACAAGTAGCGGCACTAGTGATTTGTCTATGATAGAGGAGTCATATTGTTGGTAATTTTTCATGAGTTAGCAACCACAAGAAGTATTTTATTTTGGATAAGGAAGTTAATTTCCAAATCCAGTTATGAGGAAAGTTTGTCGTCCAGTGGTGTTCTTGATGAAGGATGTGGTGGTAAGCGGAGGAAGCAGTGAACTTACCATCAGAGGTACAGTGCCAGTAGGGGATATCTTCCGCTTGATGGGTAAATAAGAGGTTGTTATGAATGAGAGATTGAATTTGTGGGGGTAATTTGAAGGAAAGAGTAGAAAGGTCCCTAGATGAGTTTGTGATAATGGAAGCTAAGGACTGATTTTGTTCATTCCTAGGAATGGGACCTTGGATGAGGTGGCGTAGTGACAAATTATTTGTGATCCAGTGATCATTCCAAAGGCTTATGCGATTACTATTTACCACATTCCAGCTTGTGCCTGATCGATAGTATTTAGCGACCTTTGTCATACTCCTCCATATGTAAGAGGCATTTGGGTGTGTGTTCATTGTGTATAGAAAATGGTTTGTATGGTTATGTTAATGGTTGTATTTAGCGGAAAGTATGTTAGTCCATATAGAGTTACTAGAGTGTGAGTAATGCCATAGAAGATTTGTGAGCATGGCTAGATTTTTGGGAACTAATTTTTGAATTCCCAAAACCCCCCTTCGACTTAGGAGAAGTAACTATATCCCAATTGATTAAGTGGATTTTATGCTTATGAATGGATGAACCCCATAAGAAGTTGCGTTGGAAGCGATTCAATTGGTAATAAATTAATTTGCATAAAGAAACGAGAATTGAATTTAAAACTGACTTAATGAGAGTTGTTCTTCCTACTAGTGTGAGGAATTTGGATCTTTATCTGGAGAGTTTTGAAGTGATTCGGTCAATAATGGGCTGATAGTCTGATGCTTTAGGTCGATAATCAAGATTCGCCTATGATAGAAGCTTAGTCAAATATACGACATGTGATTTGATACTGCCCAACTATGCCTTATAAAAAAGACAAAGTGCTCCCTCCAAATATATTCCGGTTAACAAGTCCATAGTCGAATCCCACGGGAATTAACCTATCAATCACATCTACTGGACTCACACAAATTCATGTATCCAATTCTCAGAAATATTAAGTAATAGATTGGATGTTTACTAACTAAATATTACTTAATGAAAATGCAAGAATTAAGAACTAACTACGAACGGGTTGTAAACAAGAATTGTAATGATCTAAGGTTCTGATTTCCCCTATTGTCGGAATACTTTCCGCTACGTTTGCTATAAATTTGTCTAAGTCTTCTTTATCGATCATGAGCACTATGAATATCGTAACTCTCTCCCGAGTAATTACAACAATATACTAGACATATTCTCCTGAATTACGCTAGCTAGCCTTAAGTACAGCTCACTTAGATTGCACCCAAGGTTTTGTTATCCCTAACCCCACCTTTAAACCTTCTGTATTGATCCCTAATATACGTTAGGAGTGATGTTGTTTAATAACCACCTAAATATGCACTCTCTCCCGAGTAATGCACACTAAATAGGAACAGTTAATTAAGGGCCCTTCAATCAACAGCAACACGCATATAGTTGAACAAATAAAGAGAATACTATGGCAAATTTATATTAGCGTAACTAGAAATCATCCTTCAACAGGTTCCATCAAAACTCTAGATTATGAGTTTAGCTACTCATACTCGTAGTAACAATATCCAAAGTAATTTGCATAATTAAATTACAGAGTAAAGATAAAGGGATGTAAAAATCAATGATTCGAACTTTCAAGTAGTGTTCCACGAGCTATTCTTGCCTCCGGATGCAAAAGTCCTTCAAAGGGGCATTTTTGGGTCTATTTATATGTTTGGGACAAGCCCTAAACGTGCAGGTCAACTCCTAGTCAAGCCGGGAAACAATTTGATCCTTCAAAACTCGCACTGGACCTGGTCTTAGGCCTGGCGTCGGCAGGCTAATGCCAGCCTCAGCCTGGCTTTAAGCTAGCCTCGCCAGGCTAACGCCTGGTTGGGCCTGGCTTTAAGCTGGCTTTTGCTTGGCTTCTTCTTTTCACCGTTCTCGAGCGCACTTTCAATGTTTAAGTATTCCTTTAGCTCTACTTTCATCTCCAATTCACCTACACATAAAATAGACTCCATTATGCTCAAACAAAGTGCAATTTATCATTAAATCATGTAAAATGCAAGGCACCTAATGTGTTAAACCATCAATTATAGCCACACATCAACATTCGCCTATGATAGAAGCTTAGTTAAATATACGACACGTGATCTTTTCTATAACGGAAAATGATTAAATGTATGATTAAATTTGCTCCTACTATGCACAAAATATTCTAGACTAAATTTAATCATAAAATTTTTTTGCTAGGGATTTTATATTGGGAATAAAAAAATTTAAAAAAAAAAAAAATCCAACCGACCAAACACCACCAAGCCACTACTTTTTCTTTTTTGTCGTTTCTTTTTTTTTTTCCTTCTTTGATTGACAATTGCAGGGAAGCTTTTCAAAAAGTTTTGATTTTTTCCCCCTTAGGATATCTAGAGAAAATGTTTAAGCAATTTTTTTTAATTCAGCTTAGCTGCTTTCAGGAAAGAAAAAAGAATCGATGTGAGTTTGTGACTGCATTTTGTGAAAATGTCATAATGATCTTTTTTGGTCAATGTACTTATAACAAAAAGTCGATGAATAGTTTGAGATGAAATTTATTGTTAGATGACAAAAACAAAAAGTGATTAAATCCTTATATTTGCATTTTAACATATCGTAGTAGCAGTTCTATCCACTCTTGAATGCCAAGCTCTAATAGAATCTAGACAATACGCGACAAAAAGTTTGTTTCTTATCTATCAAAAATAAAAGAAATTTGCTTCCAACAATTTAACAAATAAAAGTGTAGATAATAAATTGCGTCGAGAAAATAAAATCAAGACCGAAAATATTGCAACAATCGTAGTATTTGATTTCAAGTAATTTGAGTGTACAATCTCTATGAATCATCTGATTTTACTTTTCTAGTATAAATTCAAGGGCCTTTGAGCTTGAGCTTGAGCTTGAATCTATATTGTTGTCACGAGCGATGATCTTGTTCTTGAGCTTGAGCTTAATTGCTTGAACTTGACCTTGATTCGTTCTTCGTTCTTGAACTTGAACTTGATTTCTTGAACTTGAACTTGATTGATTGAAGCTTGAAACTTGTGAAGAAATTTGCGGCGTTTGATCCACGAGCTCTCTCTTGCTTCTTGTTATAACTTCTGGTGTCTTTTCTGGGTTATGAAGACCCCTATTTATAGTTGTTGAAGGGAGGAGTTGTGATAAGAACAAACTCTTTCCGACCAATCAAATTGAAGTATGACATGGCCGTATTTGATTGGCCAGAACATGTCAATTGCACACGTGGCACGATTTCATTGGCCTTTTAATATGACTTGGCATGCTTTGTCATTTTGACATGTGACATGGTCCTATTGGCTCTTCCATTTGACGTGGCGTGCTACGTCATTTGACACGTGGGCATCAATTTGGACCTCTAGGAAGATAAAATCTTGGGCTTAATAAAGTGGGCTCATCATTTGTAGCCCAATTAAATGGGTTAGTCAAATGGATTAAGATTTATTTATTTAATCCATATATGTTGGAATTTATAAATATTTCAATTATATTATCCCGTAGTATTTATTTGGACTGAAATATTTTGAACTCAAAATATAGCTCAAATTATTTTATTGAACTTAAATTCAATAAAATTTAAATGCCTATTATGTATGATTTTCGGATATCAACTTGGATTTTTTTTCTTTCTTTGTCAGGATTTTGGTAACAATATGTATGGTGTTATAGCTGAGGCATGACTCTATTAATTTTCATTTTCTTTACCAAATTCCTCAGCTTAATTATGTTATGTGAACCGATGAATTATGTTTTCTCATCGTCAAACGCATATCTTTGTGTTGTATTCCCATTGATATGTAGATATGTAGTTAGTACATTATAATGGTATATCACCCAGACCTTGGTCTTGTTTAGTTTTATATGCATGTTACTAGACCATCTTGTAAAATCCGACAGAAATCTTTAATTTTTTATGTATGTTCGGAGAATTATGGTCTCTGAACGGATTTACAGCTAAGTAAGCACAACTTTTTTGTTTACTTCTATTTTGTAGAAATTTGATAACAGTACAAGGTTCGATTGATTGCTTCATCTGCTCTATTTTGAGAATGATCTGCAACAATACAAATGTAGAACCCCAATAGTAAGAAGATTTCAATATCTAAGTGATATTGAAACCTTGAGATGAGGCTTGCATTGTTGAAAAGTTCTCATAGTATGTTTGCTCATAATTTTGGTCAAAATGGAAAAACTTTATTCAACCAAGTAAGCAATTATGTACAACTAGCTCATTTAGACTATAGAGCTAGATCTACAAAAATAACCAAACAGGAAAGTTTTAAGACTAGAATTGCTCAGCTATCAGCTGCTTATAGCACCCTACCAGGAAGGGTATAAGTCTAACCCTCTTCATATAGCAACAATCACAAAAAAAGATAGAATCCTAAAGAAACATTATTTGCAAACAGTCATCAATTTTTTATTGAAGGAAAAATAATCATACCAATTATTTGTCTCCATGATCTCTTGAAAATCAAATAAGAACATACTTTTCAAAAGTTAAGACCAAATCCTATTGCCATTGAAATGTAGAACAAATCCAATTCATCTTCCTCACTCTCATCCTTTTCAGTAAAAATCAAGAATTTGACCACCTGAATTGCAGTTCTCCAAGAGTGGAAGCCCGCAAAGCTCATTTTCAGGGAAACTAGAGGATTTAAAGCTTTGAAGTTGAGTGCTCACCCAGAAAAATTGTTATACGATAGATTCAAGAAGCTCAAAGTTGACAAACTCGAAAAACTTTATGAGATTTGACCAGAAAGTTGATTTTCCGAAAGATCAAGGGATTCCAACACTTTCATGTCACCAATGCCATTTGGGATCCTACCTGTCAGATGATTTTTTGAGAAATTACAGAATCTCAATCCTACAAGACTGATAAGACTTATAGGAATATTTTTATAGAGATTATTATTAGACATATCCCCGATTGTAACCAATGCTTGTGTTTTATCATACTGGTAAATATTGCCTTAGTTGTCACCATTGCGCTTTCTCTCATAAATTCTCTAAATATATAAGAAAAATATAACTCGATGTCAGCTTTCCCCAACTTATTTTCTGTGACCATTGTTGTTAAATTGCTATAATACACCTTGGTATATTTCCAAAGAAACTATTGTTTGCAAGGTCTAGGATTTGAAGATCTTTGAGTTAACAAATTTCTGGAGGCGATTCACCATAGAATTTGTTTGAGCTAAGGCTAAGAAGTTAAAAATTGAAAACCTCATTCCTAACCATGGTGGTAGTTGTCCAACGAATTCGTTCTCAGCTAAATCAATTTTCAGCAACTTTGTGCAATTTTACAATGATAAAGACAATGGATCGGTAAGTCTATTTCTACGGAAGTCCAATGATTTCAAATCTCTTAAACCTCCATAGATCTTGGTATGCCTCCAATCATGTTATTGTCCCTCAAGATTATATCTTCCAATCCTGGCTAATTCATCCAACAATCAGGAATTTCTCCTGACAAATCATTTACCTCAAGGTTTAAGAACTCCAACATGTAGGATCTGTTCGTATTTGTTTCACATAAAAAGTTAGATATACCTCCTGAAAAGGAATTGTTCGAGAGGTCTAACTCAATTACACTGGATGAAACTTGAGGTAGAGGACTAGTGAAATTGTTGGAACCCAAGAACATAAACCAAGGATCTTGTCCACGTGACCAAGAAGTTGTTGAAATGATTGAAACCTCACCAACAAATTGGTTGTGAGAAATATCAAGTAATTGAATTTGAGAAGATAAGTTCCGAAACAAATTTGGAACCTCACCTTCCAACCTATTGTTAGAGATGTCAAATACTTCTAGCATTAGGAGTTGGCGAAAACTTTATGGGAGAGTTCCAGTCAGTTATGTTTCTTAGTCATGAATCCGCCAAAGAAGAGTTATTTCTGAATCCTGTTGGAGGGAATTTAATCCTTTTATTAAATAATTCAAATAATTCTCCCTCGAATAGATTTTCTGAGAGATCAAACGAACGTAATTTTGACGACTTTTCAATTATATTTGGTACTTTTCTAGAAAGCATATTTGCAAAAAGGTCAATATAAGTTATTAAGCTCAAATTTAAAATCACATTTGGAACTACTCCCTCGATATTATTTCCATTAAGTCTAAGTGATTCCATTTATTTGCATCGATAGAGCCAATTCGGGATAATGGAGTTGAGGTTGTTGAATACAAGATTTAAGATATTTAAGTTTTGTTATGTTTTCACCCTCACTCGGTATCGCACCTTCAATACCACTGTATGAAAGCTCAAGATTTCAAGATTATTAAGATCAAACAACCATTTGAGTAAAGGACAATTGAAAGAGTTGCCTCCTGCCTTGAAGGTCGTGAGAGAAGTCAAATTAAAAAGACCTTGAACAAACGGGCCAATTAAATTACTATCACTCAAACAAAGAGAAACAAGATTAGGGAGATTGAAAACCCATTTGGTAAAAAAGAACTAAAGTTATTCCTAGAAAGGTCGAGTGTTTCAAGTAAAGAAAAGTTATGATGAAGTAGAGGTGGCGTGAGCATATAATTTTTGCCCTAGATATAAATTATTCATAAAAATAGTACAAAATAATTTTAATTATTTTTATATAATTTTAAGAGTTTTTCTCTATTTTTATTAATTTGTTTTGCATATTTCATGCATATTTAGAAATACGTCGAATCGGAAAATATCTCAAAAATATTTTATTTCATTTTTTTGGAACTTAATTGTATTTAGTCACATTTTAAGTGCATTGATTAAAACACAAAATAACAGAAAAATTATTATTCACTTTAAATTGTAGTATTTTTTCTGTTTTAGGTTTAATTAGTTAGACCCTTACGTTAATCCGCGATTTTAGCCAAATAGTTTGTTAAATTGTTTAGATAAAATAGTTAATAGGTTAATTTTGCAAATCAGTTTTAATTGAGCGTATTAAGTAAGGGGCTATGTATAGCTCAATCACATAATGAGTTAGAGTGTGGCACACAACCTCTTCTCATTCGCAACAATCTTTTCCAACAATCCAAGAAGAGATATGATCTCTAGGATCATATGCTTATATCTTTAGACTCTCCAATGCTTGTTGCTCATTTTATCAGCAAATTCTTACACTAACACCAAATCTGGCGATTTTCAAAAATGAAAAACAAGAAAAAACATATATTTTTGCTAACACCTTCATGATGTGCAAAGTTTTAAACTAGGAATTGAAAGTATGTATCAAATAGTTGTTTGCTTGTAAATTATTATTAGGATATATATATATATAACATTTAGAACTGTAGTTAAAGAATACATTGTATAGAAAGATATTAGCTGTAAAATTCGAAGACTTGTTGATTTTAAAGTATTTTTGTCCTTTTAAAAACTATACAAAAAATTATAATTGACGGACCTTAATTTCTTGCTAAGTCAAGAGGACTCTAGCAAGTCTTCTCCAGAGTACAACTTTATCAAGTGTCCTTGTTTACAGCCATTTAATACCGTCCCAATTGATGACGTGAAAACAAACTTTAGCTCCTTTTAGTGTGTGGTGATATTATTTTATATATTCTTTAATTAGATGGGATTTATATAATAATAATTTTAACTAATACCTCCCATTAAACACGGGATGAATGGATGAAACTTTTACCTAGATATACAAAGTTTGAAGCCTAATTACCACTATTAGAGGCATTTGAATTTAATTACCTAACATACCAAGATTTTCAAAACACAGAAAATTCTTTGATTTTATGCTCCAATATTTTTCATTTTTTCTATTTCTCTCTTTTCCACGCCTCTCTTCCAGAAATATGTCTCCCCTAGTGATACCGTAGCAACGTATTCATTATATTTCCGCCCAAACCTAATTTTATTATTTTTCCACAAAATGAACATGTTAATTATTTTTCCAGCTAGAAACTTGTCTCCCCTAATGACATCAAAGACCAAATGATTAAACCCTCTAAATTGCTTTTGCAATATGAAAAAAACGAACATCTCTGCCATTGCCAAGTAACATTACATGGAATAATAACTCATTCCCTCGCATAAGCAATGCAAAAATAAGAAAGAAAAGGAGATGCAAACTAGTTAATAACTTTTTTATTGCTAGTAGATTGTAAAGGAAAGGGGACCGAGAGAGAGAGAAGCTTTTCACTAGAAATCCAAAACCGAACCAAATTAATGGAAATCAAAGGGGAATATAGCATTTCAAAAAATAATTCCTCCAAAACCTCCCATTATAACCACGCAACCTACCCCTTAAATCTTACCTACAAAGATAAACTCTTATAAGATAAAGTTTTTACCATAACTCCCCAAAACATGAATGAGAGCATATCTTCCCAATGGACACACAAACTCCAGATGAAGCTGCTATGGTACAAGGTGAGTTGTCAAAAAACTTTTAACGAATAATCTTAACAGAAATTGATAGACAGTGTATCTATAACCATGGACCAAAAACTTCTCTCTCATTGCTCTTGGTGAGGATTACTATACAATCAAGTTTTCCAAGGAGGAAAAGATGTCAAAGGTGCTGCAGAATAGTCCTTGGTTCATTAATGTTTTCTTCCTCTCGGTTCAAAAATGGGTTCCAAATTTTGTGGCAAAACTAGCTCAACAGAGTTATACATGTCACGACTCCAAATTCCCTCCGTAGGATGTCGTGATGACACCTAGTCCCTAAGACTAGGTAAGTATGACACTTACTAAATTAATGAAAAAATTTAACCAACAACTATTTAACACGAAACATAAATTTTTATACAAAGCCAACAATCCCAACATGACAACAACCCAAAACCGGTAGTACAAGTTATAAACTCTACTGAGTTCTCTAGGAAATTCCTACGTACAACTGTTTTGGAATAAAAATAAACTGTACAAAATAAACTTCAGAAGGTCACTCGGAGGCATGCGAACGCGATGGCAGGTATACCTTGAGTCTCCACAAACTCCGAAGTACCTATATCTACACAAAAATGTGCAAAAACCGTAACATGAGTACACCACGATGGTACACAGTAAGTATCAAGACTAACCTCGATGGAGTAGTGACGAGGGATAGTCAAGACACCTACTATACTTAATAACCTGGACAAGTATGAATGTGAAACTAACAAGGAACAATATCAATACAAAGCTAACCATGGTAAAATAACAAAACAATAGTTGCAATAGAAAACTTGAAGCAACAATTAGCAACAAGGCATAACCGATAATAACGTCGTAGAGTAAACTGAACACTGTTTATGTTCGCTGAAACCAAGTAAAGGAAACAAGTAACATATAAATAAGAACAACTGCTTTCACACAAGATTTATTCAAGAATTTTCCCGAGGTACCACACCTCATAATCACAAATCAGGGGTCTCAATTCTCGAATCCTAATCACTTGGAATCTTGTGCTCACATTACAAATCACAACCGCACGGATAACTCATGTTCTGCACGGATAACTCACGTGCCAATACCATAAATACCTCATATCTGCACAGACAACTCACGTGCTAAGGGAGTGACAATACCTCATATTTACACGGCTCGCGTGCCAGTAATTACAATAACTTATAACCGCACGGACAACTCACGTGCCACTAGTACAACTCTCACATAGAAGGAAGGTAAGCAAGAATACATGTGAATGATAAATAAACATCAGGATTCATCTTCTTAAACCGTGAAGGTAGTCATAAAATGGGATTTTAATGGCCACATTGGGGAGTCAGCTGGGGGATATGGCGATGTGCACGGCGGGTTCGGTTTTGGAGTTAGGAGCGAGGGTGGTTCCTCATTGTTGGAATTTGACAAAGCATTTGATTTGATAGTTGCTAATTTGTGCTTTCAGAAGAGAAAAGATCACTTGGTCACGTTTCGGAGTTCGGTGGCCAGGTCTCAAATTGATTACCTTCTCTGCATGAAGAGTGATAGAGGCTTATGCACTGATTGTAAGGTTATACCGAGTGAGTGGATTTTGACTCAGCATAGGTTCTTGGTACCAAAGTTGGAGATTAGGAGAGAAAGGAAGAGGAGTGCAGTGTGCGGGCAACCTAAGATCAAGTGAGGAACCTTGGCTAAGGACAAAGCTCAGGTATTAGGGGAGAGATTATTAGCTATGAGGGCCTAGAGGAGTAGTGGGGACACTAGTTGTATGTGGACCACGACTGCGGACTGCATTAGGGAAGCTGCTAGAGAGGTGCTAGGGGTCAGGAAGGGCTACCCGGGGGACGCAAAGGGGACTGGTGGTAGAATGGATAGGTGTAAGGAAAAGTGGTAGCCAAGAAAGCAACGTATGTGAAACTAATGGAGAGAGACAATGAGGAGGAGAGGAGGACGAATATGGAGTTTTATAAGAAGGATAAGAAAGAGGTGAAGTTAGCAATCACGGTTGACAAGACCACAACATTTGAACACTAGTATTAGGAGCTAGGGGTAGAGGCGGTGACAAGAAACTATTCTGGTTAGCCAAGGTTGGAGAGAGAATGGCTCGGGATCTGGACCTAAGTGAGGTGCATCAAATATGAGGAGGGTAAGGTCTTGGTAGAGGAGGCGTGTATTAGGCGAAGGTGGAAGACGTACTTCTAAAAACTCTTGAACGAGGATGTGATAGGACCATTGAGCTTGAGAAGTTGGGAAAATAAAAAATTCCAGCGTGATTTCGGGTTGTGTAGACGTACTAAGGTTGAGGAGGTTATGTGAAAGATGAGGAGGGGTAGGGCGACCGAACCAAATGAGATTGTGGTTGAATTTTGATAGAACGTGGGTCGGGCAAGCTTGGAGTGGCTTACTAATTTGTTTAATGTTATTTTTAGGACGAAGAGGATGCTCGAAGGGTTGAGGCAAAGTTTGTTAGTCCCATTGTACAAAAACATAGGTGATATCTAGAATTGCAATAACTATAGAGGTATCAAGCTGCTGAGCCACACCATGAAAGTTTGGGAGAGGGTGGTGGAGAGGAGTGTGTCTATTTCAGAGAACTAGTTCGGTTTTATGCTAGGGCATCGACTACAAAAGCCACTCATCTGGTAAGGAGGTTGATGGAACAATATAGGGATAGGAAGAATGACTTGCATATGGTGTTTATTGACTTAGAAAAAGCCTACGATAAGGTCCATAGGAAGGTTTTATGGAGAAGTTTGGATATTTGTGGTGTCCCGGTAGCGTATATTAAGGTGATTAAGGACATGTACAATGGAGATAAGACTCAGATGAGGATGGTGGGAGGTGACTCAGACTATTTCCTAGTGGAGATAGGGTTGCATCAAGGGTCAACTCTTAGCCCATTTTTATTTTCCCTGACAATGGATGTGTTGACGCGACACATTCAAGGAGATGTGACATGGTGTACGTTATTTTGTAGATGACATAGTGCTGATAGATGAGACGAGTTGTGGGGTTAATGCTAGGCTAGAGGTATGTTAGTGTTGGGGCTCATGAAGCAAGAGAGGACGTGAAGTTAGATATACAAGTCATCCCTAGTAGAGATAGTTTCAAATATCCTGGGTTTGTGATACAGGGTAACGGGGAGATTGATGAGGATGTCGCACACCGTATTAGAGCAGGATGGATGCAATTGAGGCTCGCTTCTGGTATTTTGTGTGACAAAGATGTGCCACCTAGACTTAAGGGAAAGTTCTATAAAGCGGTAGTTAGACCAACTATGTTGCATAGAGTCTAGTGTTGGCCAATCAAGAAATCCCATATTCAGAAGTTGAAAGTAATGGAAATGAAGATGTTGAGATGGATATGTGGGCATACCAGGAGAGAAAAGATTAGGAATGAGTATATTAGGGACAAGGTAGGCGTGGCTCCTATAGAAGATAAGTTGCGGGAATCGAGGTTGAGATGGTTCAGGCATGTGAAGAGGAGACCCTAATGCCCTTGTTAGGAAGTGTGATAGGTTGATCATGGCGGGTTAGAGGAGAGGTAGAGGGAGGAATAAGAAGTACAGGGGTGAGGTGATTAGACAGGACATGCTGCTACTTCAGCTTACCCAGGACATGACCCTCGATAGGAGGGTGTGGAGGTCGAGGATTAGGGTTGTGGGTTGACTCGCAGCCTAGGGTTTCGTCTAGGTATCCCAGTAGTATTAGTTCTAGTCTTGTTTTTTTTCTATGCCTAACCCTTTGATATTTCATATTGTGTCATTATTTCCAGCAAGACCAAATCTATTTTTATATTGTCGTATTCTTAGATATTTGTTGCGCGTATCTTCATTTGTTCCCATGTCTACTTACCTAGTTGTTGCTACAATCTGTTTATTACTTCATGTTCACTTCTTTTGAGCCGAGGGTCTTTCAGAAACAACCTTTGTACCTTCATTACGTAAGGGTAAGGTCTGCGTACACTTCACCCTTCCCAAACTCCACTTGTGGGGTTTCACTGGGCTTGTTGTTGTTGTATTCATCTTCTTAAACCGATATGAGTGATTAATTACGTGTATAATTGTGGAAGTGTTCTATCACAACTCGAGTCAACAAGTAAGAGCAGAGAAAACGAATAGCACATAGGCAACAACACAACAAAACGTAAAATGCATAACTTACACCAGGTAGGCACACCACTACAAAAATATCGTCAATAACAATGCCCCCAGGCTATCACAAGTCATCACAAATCATCCCCGACATAGCCCACCTTTTCACCACACAATGTTATGCAAGATACTTACCTCAAAAGCCCTCAATCAATTCTCAAAAATAGCTTTTCCTTTACAATTCACCTCTGCTCGGCAAAGATCTAACCAAAATCGACTTAATAACATCAAATAATGCAAGAGAAATCAATTCCAATAATTAAAGTTATGATCTTTACACAATTGCTCAAAAGTCAACCAAAGTCAACTAGGATCCGCCCGGCCAAAACTCGGGTGCAATGGTATATTTTGACTATCCATGAACCCACGAGTTCATATATGTGATTAGTTTTAAAATCCTAGTCCAAATCGACTCTAAAAACTCAAATTCTTATTTTCAAAAACTTGACAATGTTTCACAAATTTTCACTTTGATTCACATGATTTTGATGTTAAAATCTAAGATATATTGATAGAATATGATAAGAACTAGATTAGAATCACTTAGCCAAAGTTTATAGATAAAAATCGCTCTTCAAAATTGCCTCCTACCGAGTGTAGGGTTCCAAAATATGAAAATGAGACCAAAACTCCTATCCCTCAGCTTTTTGACTAGTCGCAGGTGTCGCAATTGCGATGTGGGGTTCGCAAATGCGAACCCCTCCCATTCCTGCTGTCATCGCAAATATGATGAATAGTTCGCAATTACGAACATAGGACCATCACAAATACGACCAAGAAGATGGAAAATGCGAACCAGCTCCCCCAGGCACCCATCGCAAATGCAAACCCAACAAACTTGGCCTAACATCGCAATTGCGATCCGAAACTTGCAAATGCGAGACCTAGGCACCTTTGCAAAAACCAACAACCTTAAACTCTACCAACACTCTGCTATGCGTCTGAAATCTACCTGAGCCCTCGGGGCTCCAAACCAAATATCAATACAAGTCTAAAATTATTACACGAACTTGCTGGCGTGATCAAATCATCAAAATAACATCCGAAATCACCAATCTGACCTCAAAACACAAGAATTCAACATGAAACTCAAGATCTTCTAAAGCACAACCACGCGTCCGTTTTTTTATCAAATCAACTTGGAATGATGCCAAACTTTGCGGACAAGTTCCAAATGATAAAGCGGACTTATTCAAGTCCCGAAACTAAAATCCAAACACGATAGTTACATAGTCAACCTAAGGTCAAACTTATAAAAATTTTAAGCCTTTAAATTGCAAACTTTTGGCAAAACAATACAAATCAACCTACGGACCTCCAAAATCGGTCTCGGGCATACGACCAAGTTCAAAATCACGATACAAACCTATCGGAGCCATCAAAACATCACGACGGGGTCATTTTCACAAAAGTCAAACCTCGGTCAACATCTTCAACTTAAGCTTCTAAAGTGAGAATCACTCATCCGAATTCATTCCGAAAATCAAATCCCACCATACGCGCAAGTCATAATACAGAACAAAAAGACATTCAAGACATTGAACCACTGAACGGAACCTTAAATCTCAAAATAATTGGCCGGATTGTTACAATAAAATAGTATGGGTGAGACTACCCCAGCTTCCCACTGAATTTTACGATGGAACCATCCTAAGGAAAATTGGCAACACTATTGGGAAACTACTCAAAGTGAACGCATGTACATCAACCACCTTGAGGGGGAGATATGCCATATTGTGCGTAGAAATGCCATTGGAACAACCAGTACCCACACGTGCTTGTTGGTTTACACATACAACAAATCCTATACGAAGGAGAAAACATTTTATACAAATCCTGTGGAAGATTAGGGCATGTAAGCCACAATGTCCCTACTACTTTCAACCAATCCAAGCAAAGGGAGAGCACAAGATTCCACGTCCATTACAAGTTGAGCAAGAAGGATACTAAGAGCGGAAGACGGTTACCTTTCCCAAAAAAGGCACGGTCAAAGAATTCAAACAGTCGAAAGAGTTATCGAGCACTTCAAAGGTCCCAGGTATAAAATTTTGAATTTTTGATGCATCCATGGGTAAGTATCTCAATACAAAAAAATTGAAATATGTCCATAAGCAGTGCTTAGAAAATGCCAATGCAAATACTATTATTCGTAGACAATCTCCAAATACTAGCTCAACAAATTATAATGCTTCGTTAAGTGTCAAGCTAACCAGCAATCAATCTAGCAAATATGCTCTACTAGAAGAAGAGCTCATGGTTTTGGAAAAAATATGAAATTTACTCTAAAACCATAAACCACTTGCATGACCCTCTAAACTAGGTACAAACAAGTAGGACAACAACTTCATGCACGCCTAGTGATACTCAAATGCACCCAATTAACCAAAATATGAATAATTACAAAAATCTTATCACTACTATTCAGACGACTCTCATATCTAATAATAATGCTCCAAATAAGGACTACTCAATTATTAGCGGATTAACTAAGGATCATCAACATGCAAGCTCTTCTAATAATAATCAACTGCATAAGGAATACATGTCAAATGAAAAAAGACAAGTAGATGATATGATATTCATACAATATCTTGATATAACCCTCACGCCAAGCCCCTCAAACTCCATGCAAATAGACCCCATAATTACTAAATCCCCTACCACTCCCCTTCCAAACACTCATGGTATAAACAAATGGATTCTAAATGATGCCAAGGATACCAAGAACACCATTAAGGAGGTACATATTGATCCAACTGTATGATTTCATCGTAACCTAAATATGAACAATCTTCCACCCCTCCCTCCCCACTTCTCATCCAACCCAGTGATCTATGCTTAACCACCAAACCCGCCCAATTACCAACCCCAATCTTGAGTGGAACTGAGACTCATGGGACATGTTATCTCCTTCAACCTGGATATCAATGGACAAGATTCCATCCTGATCATTTAAAATACACACTACCTAGCACAACTCATCTCGAAAGGGATGAACCTAGCAATGAACAATTGTATAAACCAAATGTTAATAAACAACATTTACAACCTCCTTCTCCATCCATGACAAAAATCCGGTACTATACATGCATCAAATATGGCACCTCCAACAACAACCACATTCCAAAAATTGTTCCACTAAACATACCATTCTTTGCACCGAAAGAACTAACCTTGATGAACCCAATATTCACATAATGGACAGCACAACAGATGAAAGCTCAACAAATGGCACGACACCAACATGTAGCCTCAATGGAGGAACAACCACCAACTCCAAACATCAAAAATTAGGAAGGGTTACAAGAAGAAGAAGGGGAGGAGATCTTATCTCACCTAGGGGATCCTTCAGTGGCTTTTTCAAGCCTCAACAAGGTAAAAATATTAATTTTCAAGGAGAGGCTACACAAGAAATGTATCTTCAGTTATCCAGTGACACTCTTCAAGTGTTCCCTGGACATAAGACCTCCCCAAGATCCCACGATGGGAAAGAATGTGGTGATACTAGTGCCATCACTAAGAAGGAACAATGGGCCTCTGACGAGGGACATTTTAACTAACAACTAACAAAACAACCCTCAAATGATGAACCGAGCAACTAACTTCATTATTTGGAATGTGAGAGGTGATAATAATGATGAGAAGAAACTTTAGGGAGCTAGTTGAACCTTTTAGAAACCTACCCAAAACACACTCGGGCCATAACCCTATCCTAGTTTCCCTTAGAAATAAAATATACAATAACCTAGCGAAACCTTTTAGAATTGAATCCATATGGTGCTCACATCAATGTCGTTCGTAATAGTTGGAATGATAAAGACCTTATTTGTCACGACCCAAATTCCAACTCAGGTCGTGATGGCGCCCAACACCGGAGTCGGGCAAGCCAACATCAGTTTACTAACGAGATTACTTTACTTATTTAAATATTTAAGTACTTGTCAGATTTTAGATTTAGAAATCATTTAAAGAAAACGGTCAAGTGAATGCAACTTGATTAAATGAACTCAAAATATCGTTGTCATCATATGTAGTATAGCAAAAATATTAGAAAACCAACTACGTATGCCAAGACCTAGTGTCACAAGTCCACAGGCGACTAGTGGAATATACAAAGTAGACAAAATAAATATACAACCGTCTGAGAGGGGTAGATAGAAATATCAAAAGAAATAGCAGAAACTCCACAGTGCTGCTGAGGAACGCCAGATAGAGCAGCTCACCGTGTAGTCTAATCCAGAAAGTACTCTCACGATCGCGCTCCGGTATGATAACCAGATGCACTAGCCTCAGAACCTGTACAATTAAGTACAGAAGCGTAGCAGGATTACATATAAACAAATATGTACCAAATGAGTATCCCGTCTAAACTCGAAGAAGTAGTGACGATGGGTAGACGTATTACTCACTAGGGTCTTTAGCAATAATATAATTAGACAGATTTAATCAGGGTTAACAATTATGGAAAATCAGGTAGACATGGAATATCAAGTATATGAACTACCACTTACCGCAAGTGCTAAATAAAAACTATAATAAAAGTCCAAAGTCCCCTTTCACATAAAAAAATTCATTTAATAATAATAATAAGACTCTCAGTCAAATACATAGCATATAGTATGCTGAGGTGTACGGCCGAAGCGACGCAAAAATTAAATGTGCGCTGCCGAAGGGTTGAACGACTCGAACCATAGATGCATCTATTACCCCGCTCGCGAATCGATCATGCGACGCAGTTGACATAATATAAGGCTACCCCGCTCATGAATCATACATGCGACACAGGTGCTCGTATACATTCACAGAATTATCAGGAAATTCAGGAAGATATAGAGTTTATACTTGGAAAACAACAGTCAAGGCAACATCAAGACTTAAACATAACCTTCTATTTTCTCATTCTAGTTCAAGGATAATAATCAACTAGGAATACATGCAGGGATACAAGTAAGGCATATAAGCATGCTTGTGAGTCCTAAAGACTACCCGACATAACATAGTAGTAGCTACGCACGGACTCTCGTCACCTCGTGCGTGCGTAGACCCCGCAAATAAGGACAATTCAATCATTTATGATTACCTATGGGGATAATTCCCTCTTACAAGGTTAGAAAGGAGACTCACCTCGTGCGGAACCCATTTCTCGGACCAAGAACGCGCCCGAAACTCCAACCTATACACCCGAGGACTCGAAACTAGTCAAATATTATATAAATACGTTAACATACACTCAAAAGTATGAAATTCTCTTACTAGCTTAGCTAATTCATCATTCTTGAAGAAATCCCAAAATACACCCCAGGCCCACATGCTCGGATTCCGGAAATTTTTGAAGAAAACACTTACCCATAGCCTAAGGATCATTAATATATAGCTTTTGTAGGATTTCATGGTGAAAAAGTGGTGAATTTCTCAAAAGTTCATCAACCCTAGGTTTCCACTCTAACACCTTTGATTTACACTAATCGGTTAATCTACCTAAGATTGATGTAATAAACCAACATTTAAATGGAAATTACTTACCTCTTAGAAGATAGGCCGAATACCCTCTTGAAAGCTCTCAAAATCGACCATGGTGTGGAAGAAATGGTGAAAAATGGTTAAGTCCCGAAATAAATGGGCTCACTGCCTTCAGTGACCTCGCACCTGCGGCTCGAGGACCGCACTTGTGGTCTCGCACCTGCGTGCCAAGGCTCGCACTTGCAGAATTTGGCAAAGGGACTGGGGATCGCACCTGCGGAGGGGTTTCTGCACTAGCGGACCCGCTCCTGCGGAGATAGGTCCGCACCTGCGATCTGGGCCTTCTCCCTTATGGGTCGCACCTGCGGTCATACTAGACCTGGTGCACCAGCAGCTGAAGCTGCTGGTTTTTGGCCCCATTTGGTGTCCGGGAGGCACCTGGGCCCACCCGAGCCCCCGTGCAATTATACCAACAAGTCCTAAATTATATTACGGACTCGATCGAGCCTTCGAAACACCCAAAACCACGCTAAAACTCAAAATCACTCCTCAAAACCCCTAGAATCAAACTTAAGAATTTTCAAGTTCTTAAATTCAATTTCAATGCGCCGAACCGACCTATACTACTCGGAATGACACCAAATTTTGCAAGCAAGTCATAAATGACATAACGGAACTATTACCGGTCTCAGAATTCCATTCGGACCTCGATAACAGAAAAACATGTTCCAAACCAAATTATGAACCTAAAGAAACTCTATTTTCGCTATTTGGCGTCGAAACGCTCCCGGGTCATCCAAAACCCATTCCGGACATATGCACAAGTCCGAAATCATCATACGAAGCTACTGGAATTGGAAAAACTTGATTCCGAGGTCGTTTACTCAAAATGTTGACCAAAGTCAAACTTGGCCTTAAAAGCCAATCTTAAGGAACCAAGTGTTCCTATATTACTCTATACATTTCCGAATCCCGAACCACCCGTCCCCGCAAGTCATGAATTACTGAAAGCCGGTACGGGAAGTATTATTTAGGGGAACAGGGTCCAAATACGCAAAACAACCGGTCGGGTCGTTACATTCTCCACCTCTTAAATAAATGTTCGTCCTCGAACGGGTCTAGAATCATACTTGTAGTGCTAAATAAGTGTGGATATCTGCTCCGCATGTCCTCTTCGGACTCCCAAGTCGCCTCCTCAACTGGTTGGCCCCTCCACTGGACCTTCACCGCAGAAATTCTCTTGGATCTCAACTAACGGTCCTGTCTGTCAATAATGGCAACTGGCTCCTTCTCGTAGCCCAAACTCTCATCCAACTGAATAGTGCTTAAATCAACCATGTGAGAGAAGTCGGCGTGATATCTCCGGAGCATGGATACATGAAAGACCGGATGGACTCCTGATAAGCTGTGAGGTAGAGCAAGCTCATAGGCAACCTCTCCAACACGCCTCAATATCTCGAAAGGAGCTATAAACCTCGGGCTCAACTTGCCTTTCATCCCGAATCTCATAATGCTCTTCACTGGCAAAACCTTCAGCAGAACCTTATCTCCCTCCATAAATGATACATCACGTGCCCTCTGATCCGCGTAACTCTTCTGTCTGGACTGTGCTGTGCGGAGTCTCTCCTGAATCAATTTCACCTTCTCCAAGGCATCTCTCACCAGGTCCGTGCCATATAACTTAGCCTCGCCAGGCTCAAACCACCCAATAGGAGAACGACATCACCGACCATATAAAGCCTCAAATGGAGCCATCTCAATGCTGGACTGATAACTATTATTGTAAGCAAACTCGGCCAAAGGCAAGAACTGGTCCCACTGACCCCCAAAATCAATCACACATGCTCTGAGCATGTCCTCCAATATCTGAACTGTATGCTCCGGCTGACCATCAGTCTGCGGATGAAATGTTATGCTGAGGTCTATCTGAGTACCCATCTCTCCGTGCAGTGCTCTCCAGAAGTGCGAGGTGAATTGAGGACCTCGATATGATATAATGGATACCGGCACACCATGCAACCGTACTATCTCTCGAATGTAAAATCTAGGCTATCCTCTCAGAAGTATAAGTAGTACTCACAGGAATAAAATGCGCCGATTTGGTCAATCTATCCACAATGACCCAAACCGCGTCAACCTTCCGCAAGGTCCGAGGCAACCCAACCACGAAGTCCATAGTGATGCGCTCCCACTTCCACTCAGGAATGGGCATCTGCTGAAGTAGGCCTCCTGGCCTCTGGTGCTCATACTTAACCTGCTGGCAGTTAAGACACTTATCCACATACTTCACAATGTCTTTATTCATCCGCCTCCACCAGAAATGCTGCTTCAGATCACGATACATCTTCGTAGCACCAGGATGACAAAATATCGTGAATTGTGTGCCTCCTCTATAATCCTCTGCCTCAAGCTATCAAAATTAGGAACACACAACCGACCCTGAAGTCTCAGGACACCATCCTCGCCAATAGTAACCTCCTTGGCACCACCCTGAACCACTATCTTCCGTAGCTCTACCAAACGTGGATCATCATACTGTCGAGCCTTAATCTCCCCCAATAACGAAGACTGAGCAACTAAATGTGCAAGAATTCGATGAGGCTCTGAAAGATCTAATCTCACCAAGCGATTAGCCAGGGACTGAATGTCCAAGGCTAGAGGTCTCTCCTCCGCTGCAATGAAAGCGAAACTACCCATACTCTCCGCCTTCCTGCTCAAAGCACCTGCTACTACATTCGCCTTACCCGGATGATAAAGGATGGTGATATCATAATCCTTCAGCAACTCAAGCCACCTGCGCTGCCTCAAATTAAGATCCCTCTGCTTGAACAAGTGATGCAAGCTGCGGTGGTCTGTATAAACCTCACAAGACACCCCATACAAGTAATGCCTCCAAATCTTAAGAGCATGGACAATCGCTGCCAACTCCAAATCGTGCACCGAATAATTATTCTCATGAACCTTCAGCTGGGACGAAGCATAAGAAATAAATCTCCCTTCCTTCATCAACACACACCCCAAGCCAACACGTGAAGCGTCGCAATACACTGTATACATCCCAGAACCAGAAGGCAATACCGGGACTGGTGCTGAGGTCAATGTTGTCTTGAGCTTCTGAAAGCTCGCCTCACACTTGTCGGACCATCGAAATGGAGCATTCTTCTAAGTCAATCTGGTCAATGGGGCTGCAATGGATGAAAAGACCTCCACAAATCACCGATAGTAGCCTGCTAGACCCAAGAAGCTCCTAATCTCTGTAGCTGTAGTAGGACGTGGCCAACCCTGAACTGCCTCAATCTTCTTAGGATCAACCTTGATACCCTCTCTGGATACTACATGTCCCAAGAATGCCACGGAATCCAACCAAAACTCACACTTGGAGAACTTAGCATATAGCTTCTGTTCTTGCAAAGTCTGGAGCACAACTCTCAAATGCTGCTCGTGCTCTCCCAGGCCACGTGAATATATCAAGATGTCATCAATGAAGACGATAATAAAAGAATCAATATACGGCCTGAACACCCTAATCATCAACTCCATAAATGCTGGTGGGGCATTAGTCAAGCCAAAGGACATCACCAGGAACTCATAGTGGCCATATCTCGTACAAAAAGCAGTCTTCGGGACATCTGAGGCCCAAATCTTCAACTGATGATAGCCCGATCTCAAGTCTATCTTAGAAAACACCCTGGAACCCTGCAACTAGTCAAACAAATCATCAATGCGCGACAATAGATACTTGTTCTTGATGGTGACCTTGTTCAGCTGGCGGTAATCAATACACATTCGCATGGACCCATCCTTCTTCTTCACAAATAGAACTGGAGCACTCCACGGTGATACACTCGGTCTGATAAACCCCTTATCCAACAACTCCTCTAGTTGCTCCTTCAACTCCTTCAACTCCCTAGGAGCCATACGGTACGGGGGAATGGAAATAGGCTAAGTATCTGGAGCTAAATCAATGCAGAAATCAATATCACGATCCGGAGGCATGCATGGAAGGTTTGAAGGGAATACATCAGCAAACCCTCGAACAACGGGCACTAAATCAATCGTCGGAGACTCGGCGGTGATGTCCCGCACATAAGCAAGATATGTCAAACAACCCTTCTCGACCATATGTCGAGCCTTTAGGAAGGAAATAACTCTACTGGCTGCACTAACCGAGGAACCTATCCACTCCAGCTTAGGCAACTCAGGCATGGCTAAGGTAACCGTCTTGACATGGTAATCAAAGATGGCATGATGAGGAGATAGCCAATCCATGCCTAGGATAATCTCAAAATCAACCATATTGAGCAATAGGAGGTCCGCCCTAGTCTCGAACCCACAGAATATGATCACACAAGACCGATAAATCTGGTCTACCACTACAGAATCACCAACGGGAGTGGATACATATATAGGAGAACCCAAGGACTCACGGGGAGCATCTAGAAAAAAAGCAGACAAGGTTGACACATATGAATAAGTAGATCTTGGGTCAAATAGCACTGATGCCTCTCTACCACATACTGAAATAATACCTATGATCATGACATCTGAGGCCACTGCATCTGCTCGGGCCGGAATGGCGTAGAATCTGGTTGGAGTACCTGAAGACTGACCTTCGCTGGACTGAATAGGAGCTAGCTGAGCTCCCTCTGCTTGGCCTCCACCTCTAGGACGACCTCTACCAGCCTGTCCTCCACCTCTAGGGGGACAGGGCGCTGGTGTTGAGAATGCGGGTTGATAACTCTGCTTAATAGCCTTGCCCTAGAACCTGTGACAAGTCCTCCTCATATGGCCTGGATCCCCACACTCATAACACCTCGCTGGAGGCATGTCCTGCTGCCCTAAAGAAGACCCCTGAATAGCTGGGGGATGATGAGAACTCTCTGGCATGACACTGAAGTAAGGACTAAGAGACCCCTGATGACCTGAATACTCGCCGGAGGGACCCTGAATAGCTGGTGGGAGGTAAGAACTCTTCAGCCTTGCGCTGAAATAAGGTCTCACTGGAGCACCACGAGAAGGTGGTGCAGGAGCTGAATATGGAGGCCTGCTGGACTGGCCTCTACCGAACTGACCTCTAGCCCTGGCTGGGGCACCTCTGAAATCTCCTAAAAATCTAGCTCTCTTGTCCTGCTGGCCCTACTCTCTGCCACTTGATCGGTAACCCTCAATCCGGCAAGCTATCTCCACCACAAGCTGATAAGGAATACCCATCTCCACCTCTCGGGCCATGTTGGCCCTAATACCTGAGTGTAGCTCAGCTACAAACCTCCGAACTCTCTCAGCATCAGTAGGAAGAATCATAAGGGCATGGCGGGACAACTCTGAAAACCTGGCTTCGTAGTCTGTCACTGACATCTGCCCCTGCTCCAGCTGCTCAAACTGGTACCGTGACGACACCTCACCCACACTACTATATAAGTATGAAGGCAAAGGTCGTGTAGCTTTTACCC